>JAQMYK010111524.1:0-19575 GCA_030014345.1 Clarias buthupogon | reverse complement strand
CCCCCCCCCCCCCCCCCCCCCCCCCCCCCCCCCCCCCCCCCCCCCCCCCCCCCCCCCCCCCCCCCCCCCCGGGGGAGTGTTAATTTGTTTTCCCATAAATGTGAACAAATACAACCAACAAATGATGTTCTACAAAATTTTATTTTCATGACTTATTTCAGTGATGTCGTGTACATGATTCGGTGAACTACAGCTGCTGGATTTGATGCAGATTTAATACCTAAGCATTGGGATTGCTTTATTTTGTATTTGTAGTAACTATCTGATTACAGTCCAGTAGAATCTCTGGTACCATGTCAGATATAGACACAAGAAGGAAATGAATACTTCACTAAGCACTGTACCACAATAACAGATACATACATACATACATACATACATACAGAGTCAGCCAAAAAGTGTACACACACTTTAGGAAGAAAAACTTGTATAAATATTTAATACTAAATTTTATTGCTATATGTTATATTTATATATAAGATAATATTATATTAATATGATAATATTATTATTATTATGTCAATATAATATACATGATATTGCTATTCTTTTCCTGAAGTGTATATATATATATCAGTAAATGTATGTATGTATGTATGTATGTAATATACAGTATGGATGCGCTCATGTGTGTGCGCATACTGTGTGTGTGTGTGTGTGTGTATATATATATACATACACTGTTTTTAAGTAAAATAAAATAGATATTTGTTATTTTTATTAGATATGTCCACACACACACACACACACACACATATATACTACTGTTACGTGTATTTATATATAGTGTATATATTTGCCCGAAAGGAGTGTTTAGAAGGACTGTGATTTGAAAAAGGAGCGATGGTATTTGCTGATGTAAGCACTTTTGAGCTCCTTCTTACATCTTAAAACTGAATTGAGCAGATTAAAAGGCGGACAGCTCGTGCTGATGTCTGTATGCTGCGGGCTGAGACCCCACAATCTGGTCTTAATTTCTAAGCGAAAATTTGGTCAATGTGTCGTGTGTTGCTGGGTCCATTCAGAAGATGTGTAGGGAGTGGTTGGAGCATGCGCGCTCGGACAGCAACAAGTGGCATGTGTCGATTCGGAACGGAGAAGAACTGCGGAACGTGGTGCTGACGTCACCGGCCCAGCCAGGTGGCATTCCGAGTGAAGCGCGCGGACGTGGAGGCACAATCAAAATTCCAACTCCGCACGCGAGGCAGAATGTGAAGCGCGCCTGGAGTCACGGTGCTGAAATCGCGTCTTTCTGCAGAGCAAAGCTCCGATTCAAAGACTGCTTTAAAAATACATTTCCTCATTTCGTTATAAAGACCGAAAACGACCGTATCGCGGATCCGACAGGGAGGCATTCAACATGTCTTCTGCACAAGTCTCCTCGTCGAGGAGGCAGTCGTGTTATCTCTGCGATTTGCCCCGCATGCCGTGGGCTATGATTTGGGATTTTACCGAGCCGGTGTGCAGAGGCTGCGTGAATTACGAAGGCGCGGATCGAATTGAGTTTGTCATCGAGACCGCGCGGCACCTTAAGCGGGCTCATGGCTTCCAAGAGGGGAGATCCCCGGGACCAGCGCCGACGCCCACGGTGAAGGCACAGGCGGCCATGGCGGCTAAGGAGACGGTGCAGCTTAACCATGTGGACGCCTCGTCGAAGCAGCAACAGCAGCAGCAAGGACTCGAGCGCTATTCTCTGAGCACGGAGAGATCGCGCTTCGATTATTCCGCCATCGGCGCTCACGCCGGACGCCTCCCGAACGGACTCGGAGGACCGAACGGATTTCCGAAATCAGACGACGGGCCTCCCGAGCTCAACCGCCAGAGCCCTAACTCTCGACGGAGCCACGGCCTGGTCACGGTGCCCGGACAAATGAACGTGCCATCGAATCTTCTCCCGCAGACCATGCTAAACGGCCCTCCATCAGCAGCGGGCATTGCGCAGCACAGCATGGCTAGTAGAGCCCCTCCAACCGCCAGCATGAGCACAGCTTTGTCCATGGCGTCGCAAGCGATGTCGGAGCAAGGTAAAAGACCCGGCTCCGTGTCTAGTACGGACCAAGACCGCGATCTGAAGGAGAAGCAGCGCAACGCGGAGGCTTTGGCCGAACTTGGAGAGAGTTTGCGGAACAGAGCGGAGGACTGGGCGAGCAAACCTAAGATCGTAAGGGAGACTTTAATTACACTTTCGAACTGTACGCCCTTTGATGTAAGGTTCAAGAAAGACCATTCACTTTCGGGCAGAGTGTTTGCATTCGACGCCGTCTCTAAGCCCGGTATGGACTACGAACTGAAAATATTTGTTGAATACCCATGCGGATCAGGTAACGTGTTTTCCAGCGCGTCCGGGGTGGCCAAGCAGATGTACCAAGACTGCATGAAAGACTATGGCAGGGGACTCTCTTCTGGGTTTAAGTATCTGGAATATGAGAAGAAGCACGGTTCCGGCGACTGGCGACTTCTGGGCGATTTGCTGCCGGAGTCTGTGCGGTTCTTTAAGGAAGGACTGGGCGCCGAGATGCTGCCACAACCCTACATCGACGCCAGCTGCCCGCTGCTGCCTTCAGCGCTCGTGAACATGCCGCGCGCCATGCCGTCCGCCAGCGCGCTCAGACCGGGCATGCGCAAGCGCAAAGCGTCGCCTGAACCCGACTCGGCCGAGGGAGCGCTGAAGCTCAGCGACGAGCAGCAGAGGCAGCAATGGATAGCCAGTCAGAGCGAGGCGCTGAAGCTGACCATGGCGTCAGGCTCGTTCGTGGCCTCGCACGGTGGCCCTCCGCCCCTTGGGCCCGTGCACTCGAGCCGAGCCACGCCGCCAGAATCGGCTCCGCAGAACGGACAGTCACCCATGGCCGCGCTCATGTCGGTGGCAGACACGCTGGGCAACGCGCACTCTCCAAAAGACAGCAATTCGGTGCACTCCACCACGTCCACCAGACACAACAGCAGCAGTCCGGTTTCACCCGCTTCCGTGTCGGGACAGAGGCGCTTGGCTTCTCGTAACGGAGAGTTAAACATGGCCGGGACACCATCTCAGTCTGTATCCCATCCAAACATGGAGCAGGCGCACCCACAAAACATTCCTGATTCACCCATGGCCAACAACGGACCGCTGTGTTGCACCATTTGTCACGAACGCTTAGAAGACACACACTTCGTGCAGTGTCCCTCCGTCCCCAACCATAAGTTTTGCTTCCCATGTTCACGCGAGAGCATCAAAGCACAGGGGGCAACCGGCGAGGTGTACTGCCCCAGCGGAGAGAAATGCCCCCTGGTAGGTTCGAATGTGCCTTGGGCTTTCATGCAAGGCGAGATCGCGACCATTTTGGCCGGGGACGTTAAAGTGAAAAAGGAAAGGGACCCTTAAAATGATTATGCTTCCCGAATCAGAAACGTAAATCGAGTCGAGTATATTATATACATGTTGTGAATAACTGACAAAGTAGTCCTATGTACAGAGACCCCCCTCTTTCCGTCATATATTTCAGTGTTTTGAAACAAAGGTACAGTCGGCAGTGTGATGTCATGGCTAATGTGAAGGAGGAGGCTGTTTGGACATGTTTTGGTCGCGATGTATTTTGGTGGCAGTGTTAACGGTACGGTGGGGAAGCACTTTGCGCTCACGGTTTTATTTGGGTTCATGCAATTCTTTTAAGGTGATGCCCCCCCCCCCCCCTTATAAATCCGGATTGTTACCGGAGGTGTTTGATCCTAGTTACCAACGAAAACGGGAAGGCTCGAGGCATGACTCGGTTTATACACCGTTAGTGGGCATTTTTTTGTCTTTTGGTCTCTTTATATTTTGACGTACTTTACACAAAAAAAACAAACAATAATGTCTCACTTTCATCTCGTGTTCTGAAAGTACAAATATAGTTTCCTACGTGTTTTTCATTCTCCTCCCTTTTGCTTTAAAGGTGCACGGATGCTTAAGAGTAGAGCAAAAATACTGTACATGAACTTAAATGCTCTGTTTGTTTATACATTTCTGTAGTAACAGAAGACTTGTAACGTGCCTTGGAGCTGAGTCAATTGTAATAAATTCATTGATATTAATATATTTGTCAAGTGTCCATTTGTTTGGTTTGAATTTTTGTTCCTACATTCAAGGTTTATGTACATCTTGCACATCTCTTAAAACTGAGACTTGTAGTACAAGCGAGACATTGATCTTCTGCAGGAAACAAAAATACCTTTCAGTCCTTGCTGTCTGTGTGTAATGTCATTAACATTCTATGAACAGGACAAAATGCTAATATTCTTCTTTAAATATCATATTTTGTTGTACAGTATCTTAAACATTTTATAAACTTTGCATTGCATGTGATTTGCTCTAGGAGGACATTGTTTTATTAACTTTTTGACCTCAGAAGCTAAAAAGAAAAAGATTTTTTTTTCTAATATGATGGTCAATTACTGATTTAATTGCGATGAATAGACTGTCATTTGACACATTTTGCATTTTTAATCACCTTGACCTAAAAATGTCATTTCAATGCTATCAGCAGATTTATGACAAAACGAGATCTGTGCCGTTAATGCTCATTATTTTTATATATATTTTAAAAAATATTTAATAACACAGCAGTGTTAAGTGTTTTAAAAGCTCACTTTACCATCCTGCATTTATACATTTATGAGACTCTCCTTCTCGTCAAGAGCCATCAAGTATATTTTTGTTGCGGCGGTGCTTGTGTGTTCATGTGCATGTTTTTCTTGTCCTGCGTGTGGCAACAAGTTTGAGTATTATGACAACTGTCAGTCACATCATTAGTGTTTATTGTACCCACTTCCTCACTGTAACATTTGTAGGCTAATCCGTTCTACCTGTTATTGATGTTCTATGCTGAAAATTACTGTGCGTGTATGTGGGAGTGTTTGTGAAAGACAGTGAAGGAAAGTGCTTGCACATGCCTGAGATGCCCCCAGGGAAACATTCCTCATTTAGCATTCAGCTGGCGGTCACGTGAGCCATCAGTTGTAATCTTGCATTGGCTGCCGATAGGAGGGAAACCAGTTGGTGCGTGGCTGTTGCCATGACTCAAGCTAATGCTCTTTTTTCCTTCTAGTGCCTCAGACAAATGGTTGGTAGCACAATTCCTTCATGGCAGTTAGGCACGAGAGGGCCTCTAGACAGCGTCACAAAGGGCTTTATGGTCAGGAAACGGTGTATATACACCAGTACATCTCATCTACAGACTTGCTCTGCTCGAATCCTCCTACAGCTCCTTGTTTCATTTATGTGAAATGTATAGTTCTTGTTTTTACCAAAGCCTGCTGTGCAGTACTGGTTACTTATGAATTGGAAAGCAGCTGAAGCACTTGTTAAATAATAAAATAGTAGCGTAGTTCAGGTTTTGCTCTCAGTCGGAGTCCTGAAAGAACTGTTGGCTATCTATCTGTGACCTAAGAAGAGCTATGTGCAATGAATTGAGCATAAATCAATGATGACTCATAAATTAGGTAACTGGATAAAAAAAGAAAATGTAAAAGGTGTGAAATGTTTCATTTTTCTTTCCTGAATAGCGTGCAGTGTTTATGATCTAATTGTCTTATGTTCAGATAACGTGTCCATATTTTTGTAATTGTAGGTGATTCATAAAAAAATACTTATGAGCATTATAATTATAATAGAAAATATTTTAAGTACCAAGTACACATTTTACACTCTCTGTATAATGCTCCTGTCTTAGCATGATGTTCCATTTAGCACCTTACTTAGAAATAGAAAGTACAGTCGGAGATGTCATCTGGAATGGTGCATTGCAGAGATGGGGCACCACCTGCTCTATTAGTTCAAACTAAGGTGTGGTGACTTGGGCAGGATAGACTGCCTTCTATTGTCTGTATGCTGATTAGGATGTCAGCGACTGTAGCAACAGTATCCCGGGTTTCGATATCCTGTGCTTGCAGTATGTTTAGTTAAGAGAAACACGAGCGTCTCCAAGACACCCCACTCTCGAAATGCTGCTTGCTTAGTTTTTGTTATCTGCCTGATTTTGTCTCTTCTTGGTGCTTGTGCACTATTTGCATTCTAATATTGGTTCATGTGTGATTTCGAGGCATTTGCACGTAAGTATCGGCTTTTGTGCTTCACTTTTCATTATATTTAGGGATATTTCACTGTAGCAGGTATCACTAGTAATTTTACCCTAAGTGACCTTATGCACACGCTGTCTGTTCTTGTTACTGTCACTGTTATTGACCACAAAAGACTTCTTGGAAGACAGCACAGACACACAGTTAACATTTCTGTCCTTTTCACCGAACACATGTGGCTAATCTTTCAATTCTCCCAGAATAATTGAAATAAGAACAAATTCCAGTCAGTTAAAGGATGGAAAAATGAGTTTTCTAATTCTGTCTTTTCTTGCCCAGCTCAGCTCTAGCCAATCTGCTTTTGGCTTGTTAGATTTCTGGGTGCGTTGTGAAATCACTGCAGTTTGCTCCCCCTCCACAGCCCAGGGAAGCCCCCTCCCTTCCCCCCAACACACACACACACACACACACACACACCCCTCCTGTTTCTCAGTGTTTTTCTCGCGCGCTCTCCCTCCCTCTCGCCCTCCCTCTCTCTCCTTCCTTCTATCCTACGAGGGAGAAGTTTCCAGCGGATAAAAATACAGCCGCTCCAAAGGTTACTCTGCAGTGCCATTGTGCACGGTTGCCCGTGGTTACCAGTCTTGTTCACAACATCATTTATTCAGGAATGTGCAGACACAATGGGGGAGACTGCAGTTGACGGTTAACCCTGCATGTGCCAGACTGAAAATTTATTTACTCCAAAGAATCCCTTAAACGTGACATGCATTTAGATTTATTAAGGAAATATAATTAAGTATTGTTGCTCTACTTAAGCTGGATGAGTAAAAGCACTAATGCCCTTTTCAATTTCAGTGCTTATTTTTTTAAATCTCAGCATAAATAGAATTATTTTTATTTCAAAACATGTAGTCAATGTAATTGTGTAATTTTTTTTTTTTTTTTTACTCTTCTCTCTTTGCACACACATGATGTTTTGTATAAGAATGTGTCTGGAAAGGGTTATTCCCATTTTGTTTTCATTCAGTGTGCCTCTGAGCACAGCCATTTATAGACGGTGATGTCAGCACTATCTTTCGTAGCCCAGGGCCCCCTTGGCAGATAATGTATGCAATCTCAGATATTCCATTCCATCCCAGCAAATAAGCTGCCAGCTGCTGCAGGCGTGCGCTTCCTGCCTCCTTCTGCAGATATTAAAGCTGCAGAGACGAATTGATTTACTGTCTTACCCCCACCGCCTTCCCTTTTTCTTTTTTTTTCTTCCTTGTTTTTAGCTTCTCTTTGGGTACAGAGAAGATGGATGGTACGATCCGTTCAGTTTGCTGCAAATCTAAATTTATAGCATTATGTTGAGAGTGGTTACGTTGTGTTGTCTTTTTTATTGTATAGCTGCATTTATTTCATTTTACATGCCGGAAAATATCTACAAAATACTGTTGGTAATAAATTCTACATGGCAGTGTTTTTAAAGGGCAGAATGCGTGTTGTTATATAACGCAGTGTCAGCTCGTGCGAATGTAACGACATCGGGTTGGTAAAAATAAGGAGGCGGGGGTTGGGGATTTTTGGCTCTGTTCCAGTCCAGTGTTTTTCATTACATGTAAAGGACCTCAATTTCTACTGGAATTCCGATTTGCATTTCAAGGCAACTTCCCCCTCAAGCAGCGGCCTGTTAGAGCTTCCTGTAGTTTCCCGCCCGAGTTGGTTGGGGGGGTTTTATCTTTGGGGGCTCAGTAAAAGGGGAGTTGTTTTTGAGCACATGGAAACACCATGGTGACTCTGTCCGCTTGAAAAGCCTCCTAGCTAGATTGTTCAAGGCTGGTTTCACTTGACTGGTCCAGGCTGTTGAACCGAGGACGGACAAAATACCTGTCTGAGTACAGACAATGCTTTGTATCAAGTAATGCTTCCAGTCAGGATTTTAATAAACACTTTTCACTCTGGTTCATTAATAATGTCATGCGTTAAAGCTATATTAATGACATTTCTCTTGTACATTAAATGGAGTTGGTTTTGAGAGCATTCATTTTAAAAGGCTTAAATTAGAAAGTGTAAGGAGGGAAAGGGTTAACTGAAAGACCTAAGGCTATGCAGTTCTTGGCAGACGGGCTGGAGAAATGTAGCCCCTTTCATTCCTTTGGGTTGTTTACACGACTCTCTGGCAGCCATTTTAGACTAAAGCTCAGCTACCACAGGCGCAGGAGTGGACTCAAATTTCTGAAGCCTTCAGAGTGCAGGGAGTTCAGCCGGCAGCTTGTCCCCTCATCAATTTTCTCATGGGGGCCTCACCCCCTCTGCCAAAAAAATAACATAACGAACCACCTTCATTCCACAAGCCTGGCCTCCAACCCACTGTATTTGTCCCGCTGTATATCTTTCAGTGAGCACAGCATTGTTTATCACTTGCTTGTTGCTCAGTGTTCGAATGACTAAGCTGTGATTAATCTTTTGTGTTTTGTTTTAGCTTCGCTTTGCCTAAAAAGGAGTCTTGTCTTCTGCTTTTTTCCCCACTTATTTCCCCGCCTCCCCTTTGTCTTTCTGTTCTATCGATCAGCCGTGCATTTGAAAGTACAATTTTGCACCAGCGGTCCACCGAAAAGCTGTCCGTGTCTGTAGCGCTGTGGCCTTGATCTCGCTCAATTAATTTATAATAAGCTCACCAGGTTAAAAACACGAGTTTTGAAACTTTTTAAACTGTGAGAATTTTAGTGACTTGGTGTTGTTAATCAGGAGGAAGTTGAGGATTGTCAGGAAAAGTAGTGTGACAGTAATGGCTAAGGTAAAAAGAATGATCGCAGCTGTTCTCCTGGTGTTTGGAGCGTTTGCTTTTCGTTCGTTTTTCTATGTGTCAGGCCTTTGAAATGTAATGTTGATAACCCATCTGAGGAATCGGCAACACCTTCTCAACAGCCCAAAGTGTCTCTCTGTGAAAACACATCCCGCAAACCAGCCCCAACACATTTAACATCTAACATTGTCCTTCCTTCACTTCCTTTGGAATGATTCCTGGGGTGTTTATTGTGGTCTAGTCAAGAAATTCAGATTGATTCTCATCATGTAAGCTGATATGACCGACCTTTTCCTTAAATCAATGAGTTGTTTATGCCCCTGTAATGTCAACACTCATTTGCTGGAAAAGCTTTTGTGAGCTTATTGATGTTTCCTGTAGCATGATGAGAATTGTAGGTGATTTATGCATGTCTGTAGCTGTTACATCAAATTGTTTTCCACCTTTGAAGTCTGATTAAATCATCGTCCAGGCTTTTAACGTTCTGCCTTGAATTCAAACCAACATTTCATAAAGGACTGATATTTGCTATGCTTAAAAAGCAAAAGAAAAACGGCACCAAATTTGATACTCTATTGTCTTAAGCCATTAATTGCTCCTTTCCTCATGCCTGGTGAGATTTGTGTTAAAGTCTATAAAAGCTAAAGTGTGTGGTATATTTTTTTTGCAGACATTGCAAGAATGCAGAACAAACGGCTACATTCAGGAGACTGCATTAATATTTAATCAAACATGGCTCTCAAGCAGAACTTCCTCGCTGTTTTACAGTATATGCATCTCGTTTCATTTCGTCTTTCTCGTTTCGTAGACTGCATACACGCATCATCGCCACCGGTGCTGATACGGCGGTTGCGTGGAAGTAGATGTTTGCCACTCCCGTCGTTCTGTCGGTGGGTTCTGATGGGTGCAGACGTAATCACATTCCCTCCATCACCTGGGCTGAGTGTAAATGCCCCTTCCAACCCCCCAGGCCCATCTGTTGCGTGAATGAGTGCTGCGATGGTGGTTCATTAAGAAGTGTTAGATGTGTCTCAGCTGTCAACAGATGTGCCAGACATCCTCTTGCACCTCCAACTTAACTTCAGACATTCAAACTCTGAGAATTGCTTTTTTTTATTTTTATTTTTTTTAAATGTCAGGATAGATCAAATGAAAAGAGATAGTTACTTAAACAATAGTGTATCCAAAAACAGCCTTCAGCAAAGTTTTAATAGTTTCCACTGCAAACACTTACTATGGAACACTATTACTGATATTTGATTGTCCTTATTTTAAGGGCATGTGAGTGTCCTGCAGCACGTGTTGTAGTCTGGTGTAAAAATGAGGTCAGAGTGTGAGATGGTGTCGGCTGTTTGCTCACTCCTTACAGGGAAGCTCAGAACTGTGTCGCACTAATCTGTAACTCTTTCCATTGAAGCTGTGGACAGAATCAACCCAATTTTATTATTATTTTTTTTTCCTTTTGTGACTTCCAATATCTCTGTCAGTACAGTACAATGGATTCGATCTGTTTTTTTTTTATTTATTCCAGCATATTGCTTATAATGTAGTTAGAATTATGGAAAAATATTTTTGAAATGTTTTATCTACCTTTATTCATATTGAGGCTTATGAATTATGGTTAATTATCTTAAAATGACAAAAGTGTCACAGTATTATTCTAAAGCTTTTAGATTATTTCCAGTGGTATAGTGATGTATAAAAAAATTATTGGTTTCGATTCAAAATGACTTAAATTCAAGAAATAAACATGCGCCTACTACACAGCCTATTTTTAATAGCTCTAATGTAAATGAGATTCGCATGTTTTGTAACCAAATTGCAAAACTGAGTCATAATTTTTGCAAATTATAACCGCTAAATATCACTAACCCCATTTACACTGGATCATTTTAAGCAGCAAGCTTTGAGTAGACTGTATCAGGGTTTAAAGCTGTAAAAAAACAAGTGATTTAAATCCAATCGCTCATTTCAGGAGGTGGACTGAGAGACACTTTAGCCAGGCTAATCTGCATCTGTCTTTTCTAATCATGTTTGACAACCAAAATCCTTCGTAATAGTGGACACACTGACAAGAAAATTGTTAGCAAGATTAAAAAAACAGACTAAACCGGTAGTTGTTGTTATAGCAACCTTCTTAGTCTTTTTTAAGCGCTAAAAAACAAAACAAAGAACACCACTGGAATTTAGAGCTCTGTGATAATATGCTGGTTTGCATATTAACGTGAAATACAGTTATCGGATTTCAGTCTGTCGGACCAGAGCCAGATCTTGAATAAAAATGTAAATGCTCATAGTTAAAATCACATCAGGATACAAAATTCATGAAGTGGTCTGGTGTCAATGGGGTTGTTGTAAATTAATCAGGAGGTCTCTGTGTTGATTTCCGCTGTTAATGTCTCACAACAGTAAGGTTTATCAGCACACAATGTGCACCAGTGCCTCGAATTCAGATAAATCTTACTGTCCTGCCATTTTGTATGTAATATTAAAGTGAGCTGTTTAACTGTGTGTAGAGTAATAATAATTAGCCGTGCCTTTTCTGACATTTCCTGTAAATGTCATGGCAATCTGGCACAGAGTGTGGCTTGTAGTTAGATGTCATCATTCACTAAGTCGTGAGAGCGTTCAGGGAACGGGATCGTACTTTAAATAGGGCGTGCATTGCTTGATTGGCACTAGCAATATATAATTCAACTTCAGCCCCCAGGATTCAGGGCGACTCTGTGATCTGATTACTAATCAGCAGACATAGCAATTTCTCCCTCTCCTCCTGCTGCTCGTCCTCTAAAGGAAGGCGAGAGCAGCTCACAGCTGCAGCGGCTGTCATGAACTATGGCACACCAACCCGGACTGTTCAGAAGAGAGAGAGAGAGAAAACGGGGGGCGGGGGGGGGAGCAAGATGAGCCAGTTGCTATGGAGACGGAAGCACGGCGCGCTGCTGATTGGATGCAGGGTCTCGCTGTTGCTCTGTCTCCTACTCTCTCAATACTCAAAAGATTTCTATTCTGTCATTTGAATCCTCTTGAATGACAGGTTAATTTATTCATGCGCTGCCCGGTGGTCGAAGGGAACATGGGGATGTGGGCATGTGACATCTGATTATAGCAGCTTAGGATGATGGAAAACAGTTTGTTGCCGGTTTTCTTTTTCATGTATGGCGTCAGCAGAGATGGATTCAGTAAGGTGGTACAGAGCAATAGTACATCAGCAGCCCGAAAGGACAAAACACATCCTTTACAAGATTTGATTTTGATGTTTTTTTGCTTTTAGAATAAAAGGTATTTATGAAGCCCTCTTTATCTACTGACATTTTGAATTCCAATAGAATAATGAACACATTTAAAAAAAATCTTTTTATGGATTTTGCCCAGAATTTCTCCCTGATTTAGTCATTGCCAATCACAAGCGTGAAGGCTATCACCTGCTTCCTTATGCAATTTGAGGGGGCAGTATAACTCAGAGGAAAGCTCTTGCATGATCTTCTACATGCATGAGCTCATAGATGCCTGTGATTGGCTAGTGTCACTGTTATTGATAGGGGAGCCAGAGTCTTACACTACGGTCTCACTGACAGCAAGGCCAATTTTTCCGCATTAGAATTTTTTCGACAAATGTGAGGGGGCGAACAGTATTTTGTTGCAGCATTGGGAGCCTCGAACAGTGATTTTTAAATATTAAAGTGTTATGATTTGGCTGGTATAGGTGACGATCCATTGATTTGCTAGGTGTTGCACAATTGTAGGGCAGTCGGCTGTTTAGATTCACAGTTTTTACACCTAGTGGTCACAAATAGGAACTGCCATACGTGTGGCAAGAATCCTGCTGCCTTATGATCCTGAGATGAATATTTCTAGAGGAGGAGGAGCTGCAGGCAAACTAGTTTAAGGATATTAATTATGTACCCAGCAAGATCTTGTTTTACAGCAAATGGCAAGATATTAAAACTAATACATTTTCAATAACAGAGGTTTGACAATACTCATTTTTGATATAAGGTGTAAGATATAAGGATCAGGAGAGTGTATAATCTCCTATTATAAATCACTTATTCTTTTTCCCCAGCTTGTTAGAAAGCTGAGGTCAGAGAACAAGATCAGCCATGCTACAGTACCCATTGAGCAGAGAGGGTTAAGGGCCTTGGTCAAGGTCTCAACAGTGGCAGCTTGGCTGTGCTTGGGTCTTCAACCCTGACCTTCTGATCAGTAAACCATAACCTTAACCACTGAGCCGCCACCACTGCTCTGTGCCAAAAAAGCATGTCCTCTCATATGGGTTGGGCCATTGCATACCCAGGAGAGTGGAATTGTGTTGGCATGGCGGCAAACACTTCCTTTTTAATGCCTAATTTTGGGGGATTATTTTTTTGTGTGGTTTGTGATATTTATGCGAGTTCTGTTGGAAACAACACAGGTTAATCATATTAGCTTTTCTGAATGTGCCATGCACACATGACACATGCTCTATGAAACTCGGTGTTAGATTGCTAGACACAATCGCTAGACTGTAAGAGTAGGTTATTGCATTTGTGTGATGGCCTTGTGACTTTCTATTGATGTTCAAGTCTGTCATGCTATGTTTGTTGAGAAGCCAATACCACGCAAAAAATAACATTGACTTTATATGTACATGGATACTCTGTTAGATTGTAGGTAGATGTAGTGTAACAAAGTTTTTGTGAAGCTTCCCCTTCCTCATCAGGCATTGTCATGCTGCGCTGTGCCTCTGGGCTTGTCAGTATTCAGCTCCTTCCGTCTCTCCCACCTTTTCTGTGCCGTGGCCAAACCGATGGGTTTTATCACTCTCACTAATGCACATTTCTGCTAACTGAAGCCAGAGCCACTCCAGGAGTCTGTGAGATGGCCCAGGAGACTGAGAATAAGCCACTAGTAGTGGACTGCCAATTTTCACAGTGGATATTTTTTAAGATTGTCCTGCAATTTGGACCCAGTGGTACGCATCACTCTGTACTTCTTTTCTCCCTGGTGAAGAACGTGCCCTAGATTCCCTGTGGTTACAATGACTGGGTTACATTCCGCATCTAAATGTTCTTGAGGTTCCTATGTTGCAGTGTTAAATACGATGTGTGTTTCTCTCACAGGGGGGAGGTGGAGAAATGCACAAGTTCACAGTAGAGATCCGAGCCGTGATTGATGCCTTTGACCGGTGTCAGCTTCTTTATGTTTATGATTTGCTCAGTCACACACTTTGTGAGATACTGTCAGGAGGACTCCTGCTGGTCAGAGTGTAGCAGTGCATCCAGTCTCCAAGAATTTGACTTTTTTCTGACATAATTATCCCATTGTGTGTTTCAGAATAGCTTCTTATCTTTCATGGAAGATGACTCTGCTTATTTTTCATCTATTGTCTGAATTCATTAGTAAGATGGAATCTTCATGACATCCTTATTACATAGCATTACTTATGACGTTTCATTTTTTTATTTGATCTGTGTGCTAGTCAGGTTGACACACTTACACAAACTGCCTTGAATTACTTTTACAAGCCATCACCAAAACTGACTTGGCCAGATGGCTAGTCTAATGTACGGCATGCCTGGTAGCAAATGGCTGCCATCAGTCCTGGCACAGATGCCGCACTGTAGAGAGTGTCTGTGCTGCCCAAACTCCCTCTTGCTTCACCGTGATTAATGAAGCTTCAGCTTACCTAGCTCTTCAGTCAGTCTCTGCATGCTGCCTGCGTCTCCCAGGCCTCAGCAGTATTTCCTTCACGCAGCCAGATTTATATTAGGGTGCAGCACATATTTATGAAGTACACGCCACATTTTCAATTACAGGCCTGGTTTTCCCCTCCGTTTAATGTCCAGCACCTTTACATGAATCATATAGCACTTTTCACCATGCTGCTGTCAGTCTTGGAGAATGATTAAAAGGTAAGGGATTTAAAGGTCTTTCAGGCCATATAAACTGTAGACTGAGCCTTTACTTGTGGTCATTATGGCAATTCTTGCAGCTACCATGGAAGCCATTAATTCAAGGTAGACGGGAGTGGCACTTATATTGCTGCTTGTTGCTGATTGGCTATAGGCACCACATAACACAACATGCAAAATCATATACACACTATTAAAGAAATTCTAAATCTAGAACCACTTTTTTTTCCCCCTTCTATGCAGAACCCTGTAATGGTGTTTCCTGTCAGACAGGACTCCACAAAGAACCTCTTAGCCTAAACCTCTTATAAGAAATAATCTTTGAGCTTTTAGAAGATCGATCAATTCTAGAACCAATAACAGTTCTTCTTGTTTCCCATCAGAGCGACTCTACACAGTTTCCCTATCTAAAGCTATTTAAGTAGCTATGAATCATTACAACACAGAAGAAGTGCAATGAGTGGAGTGAAGAAGAGTATAAGAGTGCAGAGCGACTTAAAGTTCATTTTATTTAAAACAGTCTTATTGGTGTTGTACCCTGTGAAAAAAGATTTAGTATGAAAAAAACTAATATCTAATTTTTAAAAAAAAGCATGTTCTCTACATAGTGCAATGGCAGTATTGTGCACTAGTACACAGTTGCAGTTACTTTTGTCACTGTTCTCTGTTCTAGTTAGTGGAAATGAACTTGGTCTATGAGTACTGTTGGTTCATGTTTGGAAAACTTTTTGATTGCGTTGTAAAAAATAAAACAATTCCCTCCACAGTTTACTCGCACTGCTCTCTGTTACACAATAACTGTATGAAGGAACCCAGCCGGATGGATGCTGTGGCTACCAGCATGACCCTGATGCGACAGTGAGATATAAATACATTTTGCTTTGCTCTGCGTTAGACCACTAAGTCTAGAAAAGAAAAACGCACACTGACTAGAGGTCACACTATCTTTAGAATTAAGAGGTTGCTATAGGAACGCAGCTTGGCACTGACGGAAGGTTATAACTCAATATCTGATGGAGAAGCTATATATATATAATGTATTTATGTATGTATGTATTTATTTATTTTTTCCTAAATGTTGTTTGACAGTAAAAGCTATGAGGTAACCTCATCTCTTTATACCAGCCGTGTTCTGTTGTTTCTGGCCGCTGCAGGTGCCACTGCTGCAGCGGATTGTTCCGGTCTGCTGCCCTTTCAGTCAATGGCTAGGCCGCGGGGGAGGAGTACTGCAGAACGTCGTTCCGATGTGACGAGCCGAGATGACACGGGCAGAAAATAGCCCCTCGTCTTCCTCTCTCTCTCTCTCTCTTTTTCTCTCTCTTTAAACCCCAGACCGAACCTACTTTTCTGTCTTAGGAAGCCAGCCAATCGCAGGCTGCTCTGTTGCTAGGTAATGGCTCACCGCCCCCGTGCCTAAGCATGCTAATACCGTGCGGTTACATCTCCTCGGTGAGATGGGTACTCTCGTAGTGGGTTTGTGCGTGAGGGAGCGAGAGAAAGTGAGGGAGGCAGGTAGGAAGAGAGACTCTGAGGTGAAAAGAAGATGGAGAAGTGAAATAAGGACCGACAGGCAGATGGGGAGAGCAAATCAGAATGGATGGCAGACTGACTGCTTCCCCAAGGCAAACATTTAGCACCACAGAATGAATCATCTTGGCCAAATTAGTTGGCATTGAATGGGCTTTTCCTTGCATGAACTGACATATAATATATGACCTGTCTGTCATTTGGAGGGCAGACGCTCTCGCATAAAGATATTGTTTTGTTTTTTCTTGTTGTTGTTCATCTCTCATTTTCTTATCTTCATTTTCTTTCCTCTTTACCTTTGCACTGGCTTTCATTTCCAAGCAGCCTGTTCAACAAATGCTCTTTTTCGACAGACGCCATGCTAGACTCTGTCCTCTCTGCTGAAACAGCCTTCCGCAGCAATTAATTCAGCCTTTGCTACACTCAGTCAAGCTGTTTGGCTCCCCCGCGCTTAAATCTGGATGCTGTTAGAGAACAGAGGCGAGTACAAGTGCAGCTAAGTGAACTGTACTGCCACTGGATGGATTCCCACATAATGTTTTAACCACTCGTGATTTGCTTTCCATCTTGTTTTAGCTGCACTCGAGCTAGACATAAAAAAAAGTTACCGTCTCATTAAAAAAAAAAGTCATCTTATAACTTTAGAACCTGCAAGCACTCTGTATTTATCAGCTTTGCTTTTCGCATTGCTATATTTAAATATGCCAGGCCACTACTATACGTCTCTCAGGATGCCGCACATGTCGTGTCAATGCAGTGATGAATAAGTGTGGCCTTAGGGCAAGTGACAGCATTGGGTAGCATGTTTAAATAACAGCCTTCACAGAAAAACACAACACGCACATTAGCATGCACGACGTATCCGCATGCCCCGAGTCGTTATAGAAGAAGAACTTTCAGATTAATCAAAAAAAAAAAAAAGAATGCATTAGCTTTGTAATAAGAGGAATAAATATTAATGAGAGAGCATGGTCCAGGACAGGCGGATGTGTTTTAATAAGAAGCGTATGTGGCGGTGTTGCATGGCCACTGGGGCACAGGCCAGTGAGGAGAATACTAATGCTGCTGCATAGCTTGGTTCCTCTCCAGCCTATTTCGCTTCACTTATCCTTGTGTAGTCATTCTTGCTGGAAAGACAGGACAACAGGCTGGCAGAATTAGAATTTTTTTTTTTGTCTACAATTATTTTGTAATTCTTAAGGATTTGTATTGTGTGATGTTGTGCGTTGTATTTGTGCGTGTGTTTGTCTGAGGATGTTTTTTTTTTTGTTTGGGGGTGGGTTGGTGCCTTTTGTCTCTGCAGAAATACCCGCGTGCTTTCCTTTTACTGCCATGCAAATGTGTTTGCATACGTGGCGTACAAATGCAAATTGACTTATTTGTACGGCATTTTTCTCGCCTGTTTGCATGTGCTCTCTAAGCTCTGACCGTGTGACTGTAAGCTATACACTTCAGCGCATTTGAGACTCTGTGCTCACACTGGGGTTCCAGACTAAATGTCACCACTGCCCACAGACTTCCACACTCTGCGACCTTGACTCTACTCAAATGTCACTGTCTCCACCTCACTTTAACACAAGAATAGGGGGCAAGAAACAATCACCCGCAAAACATCATATTAAAATACTCCGGTTTGGTTTGTCTCTCTCTCTTGACTCTCTCTTTCTCATGCACATAGTGAATACGGCTTGTCATGTGACCTTGACTTATATTTATCAACCAAGTATTTTCAACACCATAAATAGATTCCCACTAAAGTGACATAGTGTATTCTTTATACTGTTGCACGGGTTGATGTCCTAAAGCAATATTAATTGAGTGTCCAGACTATTGCAGTTCTAGATATGGGTATATATGCACCAATACCACATGCTTCTATATGATGTGCTCCTAGTGTATGTTGACACAGAATATATTTGACAATTGATGATGCCATTCAAATCAAATCAGACTAAAAGTTTCATTTATTGATAAAAAATCTAATTACTAACACAAAACATAAACATAAAACTCGGATCAAGGAATTAATTGCTATCAGCGCACTGCAGCAAGCAACACTGAAGCGGCGCCTTTGTAGGTGAGAAAAAAGAATGTCTACAGATAACACTAACAGTGAGTAAAAATAACAGATTTTAGCAAGTACATTGTTTTCGTTGATTATCCACTATGGGTCAGTGACGACGAGGGATTCCAGTTCATCGGAAACAAAAACATACAACTTGTACAGACTTTCCCATCTTTACTTGATCCGCGGTAACTAATATAGCTAGTGAACAAACTTATCGAGGTTGAGCCTAGTAGCTTTTGCTTTTGCATGTGCAAGCCTTTTATGGACATTATATAAACCGGGTGAACATAAACAGCTAAATAAAATGTTCCATGATATCCCAGATAGATTAATCATACATTACTCATTTTGTTACACAGTTCGCTACTGTATCCCTATCAACAAGTATCAAACCCACTATAATCTTAAAATGTTTATTGATGCATTCCTGTTACTTACAAGGCACAGGAGTGAAAAGAATCGAAAGTTGTTGCAGCTGTTTAAACATCTGTTGTTAAACCTCCATTATGAACAAGTTTTATTTAAATTTTTTTTCTTAGTACAAGGAAATGTGTTGAAATGCCTTTTGTTAATCACACACTTGCACATTCAGTTGAAATAATTTTTATTTGTCTAGCATGTTTAACAACACCCACAAAGCTGCTTTACAGAAATCCAATAACCAGCCGCAAACGGGGATCCGTCCCCTTTCTGGCGAAACCAGATAGAGGAATTTTGATAATTCCTTTGAGTTCTAAAGAGTAAAGAGGACCAGTGCTAAATAGATTGAAAATATAAGTAATTGTGGCTTAAGACCGCTTTAGGTGCACAACAATAGTTTCCAATCATGGCAGATGATTATGGCAAGTCTTTGAGTTGTCCATGTAAGACTATCCTCGGCAGCCATGAAGATGAATCAGATCCACAAATCGCTAAGTTGAAGAAGCCGGAACCGGGTGTCAAGCTCATGATCCAGCGTTGTCTCTGGCAAGTTTGGAGGATGAGAAGTGTATCAGGATCTTGCACTAAAATCACACTGGCAGCAGAAATACCTGTACAGTGACAAGTGACAGATTGTTAGTTATGACAGGAGGAAATGTACACCTTAAAAAAGCACGCCTATGGTGATCACAGTGGAAGTAGGTGTAGCTATGACAGCAACACTAAGAGGGAGACATGGTAGACAGCACTGGCACATGCACCGGCATGATGACACACCAGGACATCAGCGTCCTGCCACTCCACAATCAACAAACCTGGCTGTATACATGAGAGCGGGA
>JAQMYK010034627.1:0-22617 GCA_030014345.1 Clarias buthupogon | reverse complement strand
CGACGTCGACGCCTTAGGCGCGGCGGACATCGGACGGCGGCCATGACCTGTATAGCGTCAGCCCCTGGCGCGTGGGACAGGGTCGGCCCGGCGGAGATCCGGCGGCTCCGGGCGCCTCGTCACGATCGGGGCGGCGACATACGTCCAGGCCGCCCCGAATGCCCAGCCGGCCAGGACGTCGGTCGGCCAGTGCACCCCCAGATACACTCGCGAGAGGCCGATCAGCAGGACGAACACGAAGGCCGCAGACGCAATCCCTCGACGGACAGGCGGACGACCGACGCGGTCGAGCGCGAGGCCCGCCAGAAGCAGATAGACGATCGAGGCGTCGGCGGAGTGTCCACTGGGAAAGCTCAGGCTCGACACCTGGACCCAATGCGGAACGACCTCCGGCCGGGCCCGGACGAACACGTACTTTACGAGATTGGCCACGGCGACTCCCGTTCCGGCGCACAGGACGAGCCGGACCGCAGCCGCGCCGCGTCGTGCCATCGCCAGGAGCGCCGCCCCGATCAGCGTCAAGGCCGCCAAGGTCGGGAAGGCGCCCGCCGCCGTCGCCAGCAGCATGATGTGCTTCAACGCAGCCCAGCCGGCGCCCGGGTGATCGATCGCGTGACGGACGGCAACCAGCAGGATGCGGTCGAGCGCGCCGAAGTCCCCAAAAACGAGACGCGACGCAAGCGCGAGGCAGAGAGCGGCTGAGGCGCAGACGACCACTTGAAGCCCGATGGCGCGCTCCAGCACCGGGCGCTGGGCGTCCGGCCGAGGCGGCACGCTCATCCGCGCCGGCCCCGCAGGCGGTGCCAGACGAACCAGATCACGCCGGCAAGGAGGACCGCCGCCAGCGCCGCATCAAACTTGTGGAATAGCGGGGACAAGCGCGGATCGCTGTTCCAACTGCGTCCGAGCATCATGCCGATGTAGGCCAGCGCGAAGCACCAGGGCCACGACACCACAAAGGTGTAGAGGTGGAAGCGAACCAACGGCATCCTCGCGATCCCGGCCGGCAGCGCGATGAACGAACGGATGCCGGGAAGCAGGCGGCCGACGATCACCGCGGCGCCGCCGTACCTTCCGAAGAAGCGTTCGGCGCGGTCGACGTCATGCGTCGTCAGAAGCAGCCATCGACCGTAGCGTTCGACGAAGGGGCGGCCGCCGTGACGGCCCGCCTCGTAGGCAAGCACGGATCCGAGATTGCAGCCCAGCGCTCCCGCGGTCGCGACCAGCCAGAGGTCCAGCCGACCCGTCGAGACCAGATAGCCCCCGAACGGCATGACGACCTCGGAGGGAAGCGGAATGCAGGCGCTTTCGATCGCCATAAGTCCGAGAATGCCGAGATAGCCTCCGGCCGAGATAGCCGCGACGATCCACATGGCGAGCGACGAGATCAGAGCGTCGATTGCCCTCATTGCCGACCCTCCCACACGAAATGGCAAGCCGCAACGGCCGCCTCGCAAACGCAGCGCGTCGCCGCGAAGGCTTCGCCGGTGCAAAGCTTCGGCCTGCGCCGTGCCGGCAGAGCTCCCGCCGCTCGCTCTCCAAATCGGTCCTTCATCTGCGTTACTAGGGCCTCCACTATCGCCGCAGCGGCTCCGCCGTCCCCGTGCGCCTGATCCTGCCACGCCAAACGTCGACCGGCCGCGATCGGCCCCCTTAGGTCAACCCTGTCACAGCAGCGGGCACTTGAAATCCAGGCAGAGACGCCATCAAGCTGTTCTCCTGTTCTGGTATGAATGACGCCGACGTCGCGCAGGGATGACGCGGTTGTTGCCATCGTCAACGCGGTTGCCGAGTCTTTGGCAACATTTTCACGCGCATGCCCGTCGATGCAGGGAACGGCCGGGACGCGATGGTCGACGATCATCGAACTGGACGCCCGTCGTCTGATTGCGGACGACAGGCGGCGGCTAGTAGGGTGGCGGCGCCCGAGGGTATGGAGGTCGGATACATGGACGGACGGCGGTCGACGATCAGCAAGGTCCCCGCGGTGACCCTGGGCTTCTGGGTCATCAAGATACTCGCGACGACGCTCGGCGAGACGGGCGGCGACGCCGTCAGCATGAGCTGGCTCGGCGAGACCACGCCCGAGGCCGGCAGCAACGGACTCAACGGCTATCTCGTCGGAACCGCGATCTTCGGCGTGCTGCTCGTCGCCCTGGCAGCCCTGCAGATCCGGGCGCGGCGCTTCAATCCGTGGCTCTACTGGGCCACCATCATCGCATCGACCACCGCCGGAACCACGCTGGCGGACTTCGCCACCCGCTCGATCGGCCTCGGCTATCCCGGCGGATCAATGCTGCTGCTCGGCCTCGTGCTCGCCTCGCTGTTCACCTGGCACCGCGCGCTCGGGACGGTCGACGTCGACGCCGTCGACAACCCCCGGGCCGAGACGTTCTACTGGATCACGATCACGTTCTCGCAGACGCTGGGCACGGCGTTGGGGGACTGGGTGGCCGATGGCCCACTCGGATATTCCGGCGCGGCGCTACTCTTCGGCGCGGCGCTCGTGATGCTGGCCGTGCTCCATTTCAGCAACGCCGTCTCCCGCGTGATCCTCTTCTGGGCGGCCTTCATCCTCACCCGGCCGCTCGGCGCGACCGTCGGAGACTTCCTGGACAAGCCCGTCGCGAAGGGCGGTCTCGAATTCAGTCGGTCGCTGGCCACCGCGGTCCTGGCGACCGCGATCGTGCTCCTGATCCTTCTCGTGCCGCGAAGAGCGGGCGGACGACATGGCGGCGGGCACGACTGATCGCCGGCATCCGGGGCGCAACGAGGCATACCCACCGCAGATGATGCCAGCTTCAAATCGAGGCGCTCGGCGAGCGTTACCTCGAGCCAACACACCCCACCGCAGCTACCAGATTCGGGCAATCTGCATCGTCCCATTGTCCGGCCACGTCGGCCCACCTGCTCCCTTGCCCCAAGGCGCAATCGCCCTATTCTGTCATGCATGCGTAATACACGCCGTCCCGGCAGGAAGCCCCTCTTCTTTGCTGAGGTTGGGCTAGCTGGAGGCGCGGCGATCCACCTCGCTGCCTGGACAGCCGGTCCGTCATGGGTCGAGGCGCTCGGCGCCCCATCTTCGATCGTCGCTTCCACTGCAGCAAGGAGCCCCGCCGCCGCCATCGGCACCAGCGTCATCGTCGCCATCCTCGTCGGCCTCGCCCTCTGCTGCCGGTCGGTTTCGGTCGTCGATCGCGGTGCGGGCAGGCGGCGGCACATCCTCGGCGTCGCGGCAGCGCTCTTCGTGGCCAGAGGGCTGCTCGTGATTCCCTACTGGCTGTCGGGGACGCGGGAATGGCGTACGCCCATCGGCCATTTCGCCGTGACCGGCCGCTGGTTCGCTGAAGGCTCGATCGTCGTGCTGGCGATAGGCGTGCTGATCGGCATCGGCCTGATCAGATCAGGTCGGGCCGAAGGGTCCCAGGTGCTGGCGGATCCCCGATCGAGCCGATGAAGGCACTATTCTGGAGCGCCGTGATCAGCGTCGTCGCTGTGCCGATCGTGGCCGCGATGATGGTGGTCGTGTCCCGGCGTAATCAGATGGGCGCATTGACCGCGTCCAGACCGCTTATATTTTCTAGTTGGCCCGCGACCGGGGTGTTGGTGGCCGCCGCAGTGGCGATGATTGCCGTCCGGTGACTTGGCTCTACGACGGACTGACGTCACCTTAAGGCAGCGTTCGCGGACCCGGCCGACCTAGGCGAGCTCGTTCACGCTCCCTGAAGTAGCAGGATCGAGGGCGCGAACATGCGCCACCGCTCGATCCCGCTCAGCGGTTACTTCTTGACGGCGTCGTTGAGCGCGTCCGCCTGGTTGGCGGCATCGCTGCGAACCTGGTCTGCACGGTTGTCGAGAGCTGCGGCGGCGTTGTCCATTTTGTTGGCGGCTGCACCACCCATGTTGTTCGCTTCGTCACGCATCGCGCTGGCGTTGTCCTGCATGGCATCGGCCTTGTTATCGGCGACCGAGAGCACATTGTCCGCGCCTTGCGTATTGTGATTGCACGCACTCAGGAGTGCCAGGCTGCCCAAAGCAGCGCAGATCAACTTCTTGTTCACGATGGTCCCCTCTCTAGACGCTGCACTTCGCAGCCGCCTTTGCATCGCGCCATTCGCGTTCACAGGCAATATGCCCCATAGCAATGGCCGCCACCCCAGTGACGTGATATATAAAGGGGCCTGGCGAGAACCGGGTGGGCCGTTGAGCACGAAGCTCCCAAGCGCGTTCGACGGCCCTGCTTGCCAAGATCGTTCCTAGGCGGCGCGGCTCGCGCTGTGGTCGAAACGGATCGTCAGGTCTCTGTTGCGTCGCGCGTTAGCAGGACGCCGACAAATGAGGGGCTACGATTTTCTGCTACTGAGCGCGCTGTCGGCTTTAGAAAGCGTTTTTTAAGCGTTGGCCGAAAAGCCGCTGATGGCCGGCGGTGATGACGCATTTGTCATGGAACGGCGCGCATTGATCACGGCTTGAGGTAGCTCACGTTCACCATCGGAGCTTTCACATGCGCATCGCACTCGCCATCATCGCCGCCGCAACCCTGAGCGCCAGTCCGGTCTACGCGAAGGGTTGCGTCCGCGGGGCAGCGGCCGGCGGCGTTGCCGGCCACATGGTAGGCAAGGGCCATGGCATGGCCGGTGCGGCAGCAGGATGTGCGCTGTCGCATCACCACTATGCGAAGAAAGCCGCAAAGATGAAGAAGTAAGGCGGGCTGGACGTAGCCTATGCGTTGGGACGGTCTGCCCGTCCCGACATCTTCAAGGAGTACGCGCTTTTGGGCCGAGAGACGACTAATTACAGTGTCGCGCTCGGCCTCGCCGCGTTGGGCGTCGTCTACGGCGACATCGGCACAAGCCCCCTCTACGCCTTCAAGGTCGCGGTGCAGGCTGCCGGCGGCGGATCCCAGGCAGCGGTCGGCGTCGCCTCACTTGTCCTATGGTCCCTCTTCCTCGTCGTTTCATTGAAATATGCGATCCTGATCATGCGCGCCGACAATCGCGGCGAAGGCGGCGTGGTCGCGATGCTCGCCCTGCTCGGCGTGCACGATGCCAGACCACGCAGCCGGCAAGCGGCGCTTCTGGTCCTTGGCCTGCTTGGCGCGGCCCTACTCTATGGCGACGGCGCAATCACGCCGGCAATCTCGGTGCTGAGCGCAGTCGAGGGCCTGAAACTTGATGCGCCCCACCTCGCACCGCTGGTTTTGCCCATTACCATTGTCATCCTCATCGTCCTGTTCGTCGTTCAGGCGAAGGGCACTGGCTTCATCGGGCGGATCTTCGGCCCGGTCATGCTGATCTGGTTTGGCGCGATCGCCCTGCTCGGCATCGGGGGGATCGTGCGCGACCCAGCCGTGCTGGTCGCGTTCAGTCCCGTGCGCGCGATCGGCTTCCTGCTGCAAGCACCACTTGGCGTCGGATTCACGGTTCTCGGCGCCGTATTCCTCGCGGTCACCGGGGGCGAGGCGATGTACGCCGACATGGGGCATTTCGGTCGCTTCCCAATTCGGCTGGCCTGGTTCTCGGTTGCCCTACCGTCGCTCGCCCTGAATTATCTGGGGCAGGCAGCGCTGATAGCGAGCCGGCCGGCGGCGCTCGCCAATCCCTTTTACGGGCTGGCACCAGGGTGGGCGCATTATCCGCTCGTCATCTTTGCGACGGCCGCTACCGTCATCGCCAGCCAGGCGATCATTTCCGGCGTCTTTTCGATGACGCAGCAGGCGATACAGCTTGGCTTCCTGCCCCGTCTCTTCATCCGGCACACCGCCCCCGACCAGGAAGGGCAGGTCTACTTGCCGCTGGCAAACTGGACTCTTGCGGTCGCGACGCTGACCGCTGTCTTGGTGTTCCGGTCGTCGGACGCGCTGGCGGGCGCCTACGGCATCGCGGTCTCGGGCTTGATGGCAATCTCGACCTTCCTCGCGGCACTGATAGCCCGCCGCTGGGGCTACAATCTCGGCCTGGTGGCGCTGATCAACGGTGCCTTTTTCATACTCGATCTCATCTTCTTTTCGGCAAATGCCGTCAAGCTGATGGAAGGCGGATGGTTTCCGCTCGTGATCGCTGCCGTTCTGGGCCTCTTGATGCTGACCTGGCGTGAAGGCGTTTTCCTCGTCGAGAACGCACGTGCGCACATGCGCGACGACGAAGATGCGTTCCTCCGCGACCTAGCCCATGCGGCTCCGTGCCGCACCGACGGGATTGGCGCTTTCCTCAGCGCCGGGCAGACGGGCATTCCGCTGTCGCTCACACACTATGTGCGTCACAGCCGATCGTTGCAGAAGCGGGTGATCCTGGTTTCCGTCGGCACAGTGGAGAAGCCGCACCTGACGGACGGTGAACGGGCCGAGGTTATCAAGCTGTCGGACGATGTGGACCGCGTGATCCTGCACTTCGGCTTTATGGAGCATTTTGACGTCCCCTCAGGGCTTCGCACCGCCGGACTTCTCGATGACGAGGCGAGTGGCCACATCAGCTACTACATCGGTCGCGAAACGGTGATCGCGGACGCTAAGATCACGGGGATGGCGCACTGGCGCGAGCGGTTGTTCGTCTCCATGCAGCGCAACACCGCCCCCAACGGCAGCTCCTTCTGCATCCCGTCGCTGCAGCTTGTCGAAATCGGTACCGAAGTAAGAATTTGATCCATCCAAATTGTAGGCGGCGCCTCACGCGAAATTCATGTTTCGGCTGACTATTGGTTATGCATTTATCCCCCTGTGGGCGGCTCCATGCGAACAACAATGTTGATGATCGGGCGAGTTATTTGCGCGTAAAAAGATGAAAGCGTCATGCTTTCGTCATGCGACGCGAGATAAGCCCATGATGGGTATGTTGTCCCTACTATATGAAGGAGAGAGCCGATGGCTGAACATAAGGGCGCGGAACATCATCGCACGGCCGCTGAGCACCACGAGCATGCCGCGAAGCATCACCGGTCGGCTGCCGAGCAGCACGAGGCAGGAAACCACGAGAAGGCCGGCCACCACGCAGCGGCTGCTGGCGGGCATGCAAGTCACGCGCGCGAGCACGGCGAACAGGCGAGCCGTCACCACGCCGAGCACCACGGCGCCTGATGGATCAGGGAGCGCCGGTCGGACTGTCCGACCGGCGCTTTTCGGACGAACCTCACGGAAGATCTGCTTCAGGCGCTCGGCCCTGAAGGATGGCCCACCTCCACCTTGGGCACGGCGACCCACTTACGGCCGTTCACGCCGAGATTCCTCTGCACCGGCTTCGGTCATTCCTTCATCCAAACGTGCGGGCACCGCGATGGCAGCCAGTTTGAACAATTAGCGAACCATCATACATATCTCGCTTGCCGGCGCCGCTCAACATCACCGCTCTCGACATTGCCGAGTGGGCTGACCGTTTCAGTGCTCGATCGCTGCTGCCAGTGCTGGTCAGGCGTCTTGTGCAGGAGGCTGGCACTGCGCTGAGCGCGATTGATTTTCCCGGCTATGACGAGGCGCAGCGGCCGGGATGGGACGGCTGGACGGAAGCGGTCGGCGTCAATTCGTGGGTCCCGGCGGGCCGGGTGGGCTGGGAGCTAAGCGTCGCGGATGACAATCCGGGCAAGCCGAACTGTGACTGGCGGGCACGTGCAACGCTGCCAGCCGAGGAGAAGCAGGCGACGACCTTCCTGTTCGTCACCGCGCGTCGCTGGCCGGGCAAGGGGAGCTGGGTGGAGAAGCGCCGGCGCGAGCAGCTCTGGGCTGACGTCCGCGCCTATGACTCCGAAGACCTTGCGCAGTGGCTCGAGCAGTCGCCGGCGACGCGATTGTGGCTTGCTGGCGAGCTCGGGCGACCGACGGTCGGCCTACGCCCGCTTGACCAAGCTTGGATGGAGTGGGCGCAGGCGTGCCGCCCTGCCCTTTCACCCAAGCTGTTCGATGCGCCGGTCGTGGAGGCGGCTGCACGGTTCTCCACTTGGCGGGAACAGCCGCCGCATCGGCCCTGGGTCGTGACGGCTGACTCCGTTGGCGAGGCAGTGGGCTATGTCGCCGCCGCGCTGCCTGAGCCGGAGCGCGAGCGTGCAATCGTGGTCGACGATCCGCTTGCCCTTCCTGGACTGCTTGTGCAGCGAAGTTCAGGCTTGATCGTCATCGCGCACCCGCAAGCCGAAGCGCTGGCGGCCACTGCGGCCGGCAGCCACCACATGCTCTTTGCGAGAACGCATGCCACGGTACCGGTGGAAGTAGATGTGGCGCTCAGCCCCGCCGGACGCGCTGCTTTCGAGGCCGCGCTTGGCGACATGGGAGTGGCCGAGCAGGAGCGCGACCGGTTGACCACGGAAGCCGGCCGATCACCCACCATCCTGCGTCGTCGACTGGCGATCGCGCCAGTTCTGCGTACGCCTGACTGGGCACGCGAACCGGACCTTTGCCGTAAGCTGATGCCCATCCTGCTAGCGGGCGCATGGCGCGCGGGCGATGGAGCAGACGAGGCCTGCGTGGCGGAAGTGGCCGGTCAGCCCATCGAGGCTGTCGAGCGCGACCTTGCCGAACTGACGGCGCTGGCCGACGCGCCGGTCTGGGCTACGGCCGGCTTTCGCGGCGTCGTATCGCGCAAGGACGCGCTGTTCGCGATTCACCACGCGCTGACCGAACAAGATCTTGCGCGATTCCTGGGTGTGGCGGAGTTGGTGCTGACGCTGGACGACCCCCGGCTCGACCTGCCGGAGGACAAGCGCTGGGCGGCGGGCATCTATGGCGTGCAGGCGGAGGTCAGCGGCGCGCTGCGCGACGCCGTCGGCGAGATGTTGGTACTGCTGGCAATTGAGGGCGATCGATTGCTGGGCGCGCGCTTGGGCTCGGTCGTGACCCGCGTGGATCGGGTGGTCGCGGCGGTGCTGCGCGATCCCAGCCCGCGACGATGGCTGGCGCAGCATCACCTGCGCTGGCTGGCTGAGGCGTCGCCCGACACCTTCCTGGATGCGGTCGAAGCTGATCTGCGCCAGGCCGAGCCGACCATCTTCGCGCTGCTGCGGCCCGTCACCTCGACCCACGGCCGCTGCGAACGCACGGAGCTGTTATGGGCGCTGGAGCTGCTAGCCTGGGAGCCGCGTCGGTTCGCCCGCGTGTTCGCCATCCTGGCTCGGCTGAGCGAAGTTGAGATCAGCGACAATTGGGCCAACAAGCCTGAAGCCTCACTTGGCTCCCTAGTCCGCTGCTGGTTGCCCCAGACTGCCGCGAGCGTGGCGGAACGGGTGGCGGCAATGGGCAAGTTTGCAGCGACGGGGTCACCGGTCGCGTGGCGGCTGCTGCTCGCGCAGTTTCCGCGCGTGGGGCACGCCAGCCCGAACGTACGGCCGCGCTGGCGTGAGGTCCCGGCCGGCGCTGGCGACGGTCCGCTCACGACGGACGTGCGCACAACCATGCTGGGGGCGCTCGACCTGATGCTGGCTTGGCCCAGCTACTCAGTCGCGCAATTGGGCGACCTGCTAACCCTAATCGACGAGTTCCCTGACGAGGCCGTACTTACCCTGCTGGATCGAGCCGAAAGCTGGGCGGGGGCCGCTGCCGATGACGATCGCGCCACCTTGCGTGAGCGGCTGCGGCGCGATTTGAGTCGCCGTCAGCACCGTGCGAACGGCAATCTACCCGCATGGGAAGTACGGATTACCGCGTTCGCCGACGCGCTCGCGCCCACCGACCTGATTGAGCAACACCGCTGGCTGTTCGCGGAGCATTGGGTTCCCGAGTCGGGATACGCCATTGATGACGAGGAGAGCTGGCAGCGGCATCCCGAACGCATCGAAGTGGAACGGACCGCGGCACTTCGGGAAGTGGTGAGCGACCACGGCGTCGATGGTGTGCTGTCCCTGATCCAGGGCGGAAATGCCAGTTGGGTGATCGGTCGCCTGCTGGCGCAGATCGAGCCGGCACGCGTGACCTTCTGGGCGCGCGAACTGCTAAAACATGAGGAGTTGGGAGCAAAGGCCGACGCGGCGCTCGGCTCCTTGCTATCAGCCGTGAACGACGAGCCGCATCAGTCCACTCTGACCAGCCTGCTCGAAGGCGACCACCTGGCGGATGCGGACAAACTGCGCGTTCTGCTGGCGGCACCGGCGGAGGGTGCGACATGGCGGCTGATCGCCGATCGCCACCAGGGCCTTGCTGACGATTACTGGCGCAAGGCGGGTGTTGACGCCTTTCGACTGAACCCGCTTGACACAGCGTTCATGGTCGACCGGCTACTAGACGTTGGTCGGCCGTTTGCCGCGTTTCGGGCGCTTGGCATGGTAATCGAGACTGTCGACCCGGCGCTGCTTGCGCGCGTGCTGGCTGCCATGAGGACGTCGGGCGGCGATGACGTTGCCGTTGCCTGCCCGGACGGCTGGCATCTCGGCAAGGCGCTGGCGCGCGTGTCGGACAGTGGCGCCCTGTCCCGGACCGAGTTGGCGGGCATCGAGTTCGCCCTCAATCCACTGTTCCAGCACAGCGAGCACGGAACGCCGAACCTCGATTGGGTGCTCGCGAACCATCCCGGCGATTTTGTCCACCTCGTGAAGCTGATCTACAAGCGCGACGACGGCCAGGTTGATAACGACAAGGGAACGCCCGAAGCGGCGAACACGGCCTGGCGGGTCTTGCGCGAGGCGCGATGGTTGCCAGGCGCAGACGCCCACGGCTCGATCGACGTCGATGCGATGACCGCCTGGATCGATGCCGCCCGCGAGCTAGCGCGTGAGGCCGCGCGCGGCGCGATCACCGACGAAGTGATCGGCAACCTGCTCGCCTCCTCGCCTGTCGGAGCGGACGGACATTGGCCGCACGAAGCAGTGCGACAGGCCTTGGCGCATGTCGGGACCAAGGACATCGCCGACGGCTTCATCGTCGGTAAGATGAACAAGCGCGGGGTCGTCTGGCGCGGGCCAGGCGGTGAGCAGGAGCGAGCGCTCGCCGCCGAGTTCCAGCGTGCGGCCGAAGCGATGCGCGCCGCGACGCCGTTTGCGGCACAGGCGCTTGATCGGCTCGCCAGCAGCTATGAACATGAAGCCCGACGCTGGGACGGTGACGAGGAAGTCAACCGGCGGCTTGGACGACGGTGAACCTGTCGCCGCGTCCAAATCTAAGGGAGCGAGTTGATGACACTCTGCTATACCTGTCGGAGAAGCCCCCAGTCAAAGTGACAGAACGTTGTCTAGCAGAACCCTACGGTCGTTGATGGCTGCTCTTACGACCCACATTCGGTATTCAAAGGCTCAAGGCACCCCACAAACCAGACGCTCGTTTAGCCTTACCATTTTGGCGTCACCTGGGCCGTTTGATGATTGGCAGCTTTCGAAGCTGGATCGCCGGAAAGCGGACTCGGGCTCTTGGGCACGGCAGACACGCTTAGTCAGTGGCAACGCTCGGAAAACGCTGTTGCTCGCGAACAGCGGGAGTCTAACGCAAAGAGCGGGTGCGATCCTGAAGCGTGAGTGCGTAGGGTGCCTCATCACGAACCATGCGCGCAATCACGTCGATCAGGGATTGTCGCGCTGCCGAATTAGCAAGAAGCTCGGCGGCATGGTCGGAGAGGACGACTCGGACGAGATCGGCGAGGGACGAACCCGCCGCGCTGCTTAGACGAGAGTCGTCCTTGTTCAGCGCCACCGCGATCCAGCCAACAGCATCGAGACGAATGTTCGCTCCCGGAGCGGCAGCGAGAAAGTCCGCGAAGGATCGAAGCGTGCTGTTGTCGTGAATAATATGCTCGGCCGCGAACTTCTCGAAGTACGGCCGAAGGGTCCCGACGTGCGCTTGGACCTTTGGGACGTTGGCGATCTGGCTCGCGGCGTCGATGCCAAGCATGTGGCGCAGGATGCTGCGCGCGCGCCACGTGCGCGATCCCGATGCCCATCCCGGCGCGAAGACGAAGGCCAGCATCGCGTCCCAGTTCGCGTTGAACCGGACGGGATCGACGTCCTTGTAGAGGCGCAGGAAGAGACAGTCGATCAGGTGCTCGAGCGTGAACTCGCCGCGCGGTCCGAGCGCGAGGATCGGCTGCCACAACGAGCGGCTATCGGCGGGATCGCCCATGGGGATCCGCGCGGCGATAGTGCGGAGCAAGGCGAGCCCGAAATCGTCCAGGCGGTCGAACCCATCCCCGTCCGACATGTCGCCGTCGGGATCACCGCGCAGCAGCCAGTCTTGGAACCTCCAGACCATCACGATGATGGCGCGGTGCTCAGGCAGCTCCCCCGCGTCCGGCACCGCGTCTTGGTTCAGCGCCCAGTCGAACAGCGCGGCGAGCAAGTGCGAGGCGAGACCGGCCGAATACCGCCGACGCACGCGTCGGCCTTTGGTCGGAGCCGGGAGCTGACCGAACTTCCGCCTGTACCGGGAACGCCACAACCGATCGACGCGACCCGCCATCCCGACGAGATCCATCACTCGACGCGAGGCGGTGGACGACAGCCTCCGGCGCGACAGCCACCGCCGCCACCGCAGAAGGGTCGAGAACGAGGCGAGGTTCTCCCATTCGCTAGGGCGGAGGGCCTCCAAAGCGGCCGCCAGGACTCCCGCTTCGACGATCGCTTCGTACCGCCGCCCCAGTTCCGCGCGGACGCCGCGGGCGGCCGCGACGGCAGACCGGATGACGGCTACATCACCGGTGGCGATGCCGTGCGTGACGATGCGCTCCCACCGTCCGGGATCCGGCAAACCCCGGGCGAGCGCATGGACCGCCGCCACCGACGCCCAGGTCAGATCGGGGCCGTTTGCGAGCCGGTCGTCGACCTCGCCGTTCTGTCCGGGGTCGTGGCGCACGGACCTGTCGAGGATCGATCCGAGCCGCTCGATCCTGGCCGCATCGCCAGCGATCCAGCCGCTCGCGCCGACGAAGAGGACGGTGGCGACCGCGACCTCGATCATTCGGCGACCGCCTTCCGGAAACTCTTCGAGACCGTTCTCGTCGTCCAGCAGGAGATAGACCTGCGACGCATCCTCGTCCGCGATGGTCATCCCCAGCATGCCCTCGAAGCGGTTGAGCACAGCTCGCAAATTCAGCGTCGCCGGCTGGACGGGTCGCAAAGCCTCAATCTCGGCCGCGAGGTCCGCAGGATATCGCAGAATGAGGCCCGGTTTGCCTTCGGCGTCCACCTCCTCGTGCCAGTTCGCGGGTTCGAGCTCCGCCACTAGCGCCTTCTGGCGGAGCGCCATGTCAGGCTCGGCTTCGGGCCAAGCGGCGATGGCGGCCCGTACCCGAACGTCGAATTCGGGATCGCCCTTCCTGCGGTCCCGGACGACCTCCATCAACGACGTGAGGCGATGCGGCGACTGCTCCCATTCGAGCCCGATCGTCCGCATTGCCTCGCCGGCGCGCATCCAGGTGAACGCATCTGTCCACATCCGCCTCCCCAGCCTGCCGCGCTCCGCCATGAGAAGCTGCGGGGACGTCAGGAGCGGCGCCAATTCGCCCTTCAGAAGCTCGGGCCGAAGCTTCGCGCAGTCGGCGAGAACGCCCAAAACGGCGGCGGACGACGAGGTCGAGAGGAGCTCCTCGAGAACCGGACTCACGTCCTCACCGGCGTTTATCCGCATCCAGAGCCGGCGTTCGAGTGCGTCCAGAGCGGAGTGCAGCTGGCTCGCCGACGAACTCCGTGCATGCGACCAGTCGAGCACCTGCCAATCACCGACGTAGTCACGGGTGACGCCGTCTCCGAACGCTAGGCGGTACGATCCAGGCGTCTCGCCGGCGTCGTCCGCCCATCGCTCGGTGCAGAAGTCGACAAGCCGGACGAGCGCCGACAGCACCTCGGAAGAGCCACCCACCAGGAACGGGAAAAAGGGGCTGTTCCAGAACAGGGTCGGCTGGTCGTCGTGATCAGAATTCAGGCCGAGCCTGCGGTCCACCCGGAAGCCGCTCCGGTCCTCCCGCGGCTGGTCGTCGATGATGCACGCCAGCAGGACCTCGGCCGCGACACCGGGCGAGACCCGCATAAGCGGATTGAGCGCACCCTGCCTGAGCACGGCGGCCCGGAAATCGTCGTCCAGCCGTCCCGAAGGACCCATGGGCCAAGGCGGGAGCTTGCGATCGAGCACGAGCGTCAACGGCGGCTTGGAGCGCGGCCGCGCCGGCAGCCGCGATAGGCGCTCCTCGCAGGTCCGGCGCGCGCGATCCTCCTGACGCAGCGCGTTGACGCGCGTCTGCGTGGTCGCCGACAGGTCGCGGCGCCGCGCCATCTCGAGCGCGAACTCCTCGACCAGCGCCCTCCTGTCGCCGGCGCCGGCCAGGGCCGCCGTGAACAGTCCGGTCTCGTCGTCGGAATGTCCGCCGTAGGAGGCGCGCGCGAGGTTGGACACCTGCCTGACCCTGGCGGTGTCGAGAGCCAGCTCGGCGATCTCTCCGCGCCACAGGACGGCGCGCCCGCCGACCGCCGTCGGCACCTTCGTCAGCCAGGTCTCGCAGGTCCGGGCGACCGTTGGCGAGCCCAGGATACCAATCTCGGCTCGGTGCTGGACGAGGAAGCGGACCATCGGCGACCACGCGGTCCAGACCGGCGTCCGCATGTTCGCCTCGGCATAGAGGCGGACGTCGGGGTCGTCGGAGATCGGCGGTCCGGGCGAGGTCGCGACATGCAGGAAGCGCGAGAGCAGCCGATCGAGCAGCCGACCATCGTCCGCCAGCAGCAGGTCGATACGCTCCGACAGCAGCCGGTCGGCGATCGGGTCCAGGCACAGCGCGTCCAGGAGGACGTCGCTGGCCGAGACGAGGCTGCCCTCGCGCGCCGCCGCGAATGCCCAGCCCCATGCGTTCCGGCCGCGCACCTGCTCGCGAAGCAGAAACTGGCCGAACAGCCTGAGCGCGGCCACCCAGAGCGGCTGGTGGGCGAGAGCCGCCCACCTCGCTACGTCCTCCGCGAATTCCTTGAGGTATTCGTACCGCGCCCAATCGGACGCGAGGTCGTGCTCGAAGCTCAGCCGGTTTCGATCGTCCTGGCGGATTGGCATCCGCTGCCGTCCCGCCTTCCAGGCCATGCGGTCCTCCTGGTCGAGATTGGTCAGCCCGACGCTCCGTTCATAGTCCGCGTCCCGGATCGCGAGGCGGACCATGAAGCCGTGAAGGTCTGGATCACCGTTCGTCCAATGCGCCCACAGCCTGTCCGCGATCTGCGGCCGCGTCGCGATCTGGCCGGCGCCTGACGCCGCGAATTGCGGTCCGGCGGACATGACCCAGCCGAGGGTCCGCAGGTTTCCGAGCGCCGCGAGGAACTGGTCGTCGAACGCATGCTGGCTCAGCGCAGGATCGTTCAGAAGTGCGGCCTGCACCTGCGCCGGCTCGAGCGGCAGCACCCGCACGGTCGAGCCTGCAAGCACGCCGACCAGCGGATCGAGATGCACCTCGAACCCCGCCTGTTGACCAATCGCCACGACCTTCCATCCGGATCCGGAAGTGCGATCCCGCGCGAGCCTCTCGATGAGCTGGCGAAGCCTAGCGATCGCAGTCGCATCCGCGCGCTCGAGCGCGTCGAGCACGAGGATGTTGACGCCGGACGTCGCCGTCGCGAGCAGGTCGCCCAACGGCGCCGTCAGGCCCAGCGCGACGCGTTCGGCATCACTAAGGGCACTCCGCAGCGCCTCCGGACCCAGCCACACCTGCCGCGCCTGCGGGAACGCCTCGTCGAGGGCCGCGCGGACCAGCGCCGATTTGCCGACGCCGGATTCCCCGGTGACCAGGCAGAATCCCACTCCGTTCAGCGCCGCTATCAGTTGGCTGCCGTCGCGTGCGACGACGGTTCCGTCCGGCAGGGCGACCTCGATCGTGTCGCGCTGGTCGCGGGTCAGCGCGGCCAGCCGGTCCCATGACCGGAAGATGCCCGGATGACCGTATTCGACGCGCGCGGCGATCTCGGCCTCGTGCTCGCTGCGCCAAGCCCGCAGTCTCTCGATCGTCGCGAGCGAGGGGTTGTCGTCGATCCACTTTCCGTGGATCGCGCACATCCAGATGCCGTTCGATGCATGCCTGCGCTGCGCGGACGTGAGGGCCGCGTCGTACCGCTCCCCGCCCTTCGCGGCCGCAGAGATGTGCGCCGCGACCCCGGTCATGGTCACGCCGCTCGCACGGTCGGAAGACGGGCCGACGGTCAGACGATCACAGTTCGGATACGAGCACACGTACGCCACGCGCTCGGCGATCTCGCGCTTCGTCGATACCGAGAAATCGTCCCGGGCCGACATCAGACAGCACGCACGAGGATGCGCCTCCGCTCAACCAGGGTCATCGTCCTCCGCGGGCGCGCCATAGGTCTGCTCCGCGTCGAACTCGGCCTGCGCGCGAGCCCTCTCCACCTCGGCCGCCGCCGCCAGTGGAAGCGGCGGTCCGGTCCAGGCGCGTGGCGGATAGGCGTCGCAATTAACCAATCCTCCAGTTCCTGGTAGATCGCGCCCAATTCGCTCTCCACCTCCCTGAACTGCGCTTCGAAGTCCTCCTTCAGACGGCTGCGCTCCGTCTGATCAAGCAGCGGCAGAACCTTCGCACCCCAGCGGTCGGTCACCCTGTCGTAGGCCGTGACGCCGAAGATCGTGTGCGTTGCCGCGTTCCGCGTGACCGCCGCCTTGTCCAGTCGCCGGATCGAAGGGATCAGGCGATCCCGCTCTTTGGAGGTTAGATCAACCGTCTTGGCCACACGGGCCAGCATCTGGCGCTGTGCGTTGTCGGACCTCGAACCGAAGAAGATGACGTCGGCAAGAGGAGATTCGACGCCGGTCAGATGCGTGAAGGCGCGCAGCAGTTGGTGAACCGCGCGGTTCCAACCGAGCGTGACCACACCGACCAGCATGGCATGATCACGCCGCTCCTTCTCGCCCAGCCCGGCCATTGCGATCTCTTCCTCCGGTGTCGCGGTCGATACTATACTCAGCCCACCTTCTTTACGACCATAACACGTCTTGAAACCCGGGCCGAGCAAACAGAGGACGGGTGAGGCCGATGTTGCCTGTGACGAATGGCGGCTTTCGGGATCAGCGGGCGACTAGCTGAATGACCGAATTTAGACGCGCAACTGCCGCCTGCATGACCGTGAACAAACGACCGCTAACCGCCCTCCCTTCTCCAAAGCAGTCAGGCGGCCTTCCCCAGAAGCGGTCACTTTCCCCCTCTGCCCACGGTCAACGATGGGCTGCATGAACCCTCAGCGGCGCTTCGGGAGAAGCTGGTCGAGGAGGCTTGGATCGCGCCAGAGATACTCCTTGAGCGGGTGCATACGTGGCCTTCGCGCTCCCTTCCCCCTCAAGGCAGGCGTACCTCATCGGAGCGCCCGGTGCATGAGCCGGAGCGTAACCGCTAGCGTCACCGGAGCCGCGCCACCCAGTCGCTGACAGTTGGCAAGTCTGGCTGGAACGTCCGTATCGCCGCCCGTCCGAAGCGTCCTGACGGAACGCGCGGTCGGATCAGCTTCAGTCTCAAGCAACGGATCTGAAGTCGGAGGTGACTCGGAAGTACTGCAAGTGTTTGCAGGTCTAGACAGCGGTACATCTCATCAAAACGACGTCCGATCGGATAACAGGAAAAGGCGTCGAAGCTAGAAATGAGCTGCAAAGCTAATCCGTAAAATCCTGACACGCTCAGATTGGGTTAGGTTCGAGTCATAAACTACATCTCGCCTTCCAATGTCGGCTTCTATTCTGTGCGGAGAGCTTGACTAGCAAGGCTGGTAGCCTCTAGCAGTCACCTGACCGATGCAATCACTTGTAACGAGTGGCTCTCGGCGCGGACGAAGGGAGCAGGACCGGGCGTGGCTGGAGTCTCAAAATCTGGTGATCAACGATCGGCAGCATGCCCGCATCAAGAGCGCGTTGGCGCTGCGCGGCACGACACTGTCCAGCATTGCGCGTGATCTGGGCGTGGCGCCCGGAACGGTTTCGATCGTCAGTCGCGGATTTCGGCGCAGCAGGAGGATCGAACGCGCGATCGCCGACGCTCTGACGACCACTCCTGCTGCGCTCTGGCCTGATCGCTATCCGGATCAAATCGAGATGGGAGGCGCCATGCGGTGATGTGACCGGTCAGCCTCGCCTGGCGCTTAGGTAAAAGAAAAGGCCACACCCTGGCAGGTGCGGCCCTTTCGAAGCCTGGTGTAGTCCACGCACGCTTCTGCCTGATTCCGGGAAGTACGTCAAGCGACGAGCTTCGTCGCTCGCTTCCCCGCGCCTCCATTGCAGCCACTCTGGCAAGGAGCTGAGAAGTGGAAAGCGAAACGCATGCTCGTCATCGAAAGAGCGTGAGGAATGAAGATGTCGCCGTTCTTCGGCAGAACCCTATTCGCCAACTCATCAACGAAGGAAATGTAATACAAGGTCGGGTGCTGAGCGCTTCCATGCTGCGTCGGGTCGAAGCCTTCACGCTCGTAAACGCAGGCGTGTACTCGATCGAAGAGGCCATGGCCCTGCTGAGCCTGGCCCGGAGCACTGTTTACAGACTTCTCGACGAGTTCAGGCGCGGCGGTGCTGAAGCCGTGTCCACGGCTGCGATCAGAAACAGCAACGCTAGGGCCTATCCAGCGGACTTCCGAGCCGATGTCCTGAATATCATCCGAGAGGAATACGCCGACTACGGCCCACAGCTGATTAAGGAGAACCTTGAAGAGAATCATGACATCCGCCTTGCGCGCGAGACGATCCGCCGGTGGATGCTAGAAGCTGGCTTATGGGTAGCAGATCATGCGGCCAGACGTCTCCTGCACAAGCCAAGGAAGCGGATGCAGCGTCCTGGAGAGCTCGTTCAGATCGATGGGTCCAACCACGACTGGTTCGAAGGGATAGGCGAGAGGTGCACCGCCATGGTGTTCGTCGACGATGCGACCGGTCGTACTCAAGTGATGATGTTTCCGTCGGAGAGCGGCCATGCCTACTTCGCGTCGACCTACCAGTACATCGAGGCGAATGGTCGTCCGTTGCGCTTCTACACCGACAAGTACACCGCGGTGTACGTCAGGGATGGTAAGACGAGTTGGGGCAAGTCGATGAACCGGCTGAACATCCTCCACTCCGCCGCGAACTATGCGGAGGGCAAGGGTCGAGTCGAGAACAGGCATCGCACGCTTCAGGACCGGCTGGTGAAGGCGTTCCGAAAGGAGGGGATCTGCTCGATCGATCAGGCGAACGCCTTCCTGCCTTCATTCTTGGCGCGCTTCAACGAAAGGTTCTCGAAGGTGCCGGCGCTGTCCGAGGATGCGCACCGCCCGATCATTCCACCGATGGATCTCGATCGAGCCATGTCGATCGTCGAGGAACGGCGAGTGACGAGGCAGCTGGTGTTCACCTATGAGGGTGCTCGGTATGTGATCCAAGCGACTGCTCGTGAGGCACCATCGATCGGACCGCGCGTAACGGTTGAACGTCGCGTCAACGGCGAGCTCGCGGTCTACGGCACGGCCGGTTTACTCAACATTCGGCGGGTATAGGCAAAAGCCGTAAAAGGGGTGACCGGGCCCGCTGCTTGCGCAGCGGGTCCTCCGACACACAGAACGAAAGAGGTGAGGAGAGGTCCCCGGCTCACCTCTGTCTCGCGAAGCAAAAAGGCTCCATGCCACCGCCGCCGCCAGCGCTTTGATCCGCGCGACGGCGGTGGCATGAAGCCTTCCTGCAACGCAAGGCGCGCACTCTCACGGCCCAAGGAGTCTCATTTCGAAATGGCGGAGAATGTCTCTTTTCGTATGGGTTTTAACATTGAATGCCGGCGGGGGACGTGATGCAGGATGTGAAGATCGACCGTCTCGTTGCAATTATGGCCCGCCTGCGCGATCCTTCGCACGGATGCGAATGGGACGTCGCGCAGACTTGGGCGACGATCGCGCCGTACACGATCGAGGAAGCCTATGAGGTTGCCGACGCTATCGCGCGCGACGACGTCGGCGATCTGAAGGACGAACTGGGTGATCTGCTGCTGCAGGTCGTCTTCCACAGCCGCATCGCCGAGGAACGCGGCGCGTTCGACCTTAATGATGTCATCGACGCGATCAGCGACAAGATGGAGCGCCGGCATCCACATATCTTCGGGGATGAGCCGACAGGCGGCCATCACCGCTGGGAAGAGGTCAAAGCGGCCGAGCGCGCGGCCAAGGGGGCGTCGAGCGCGTTGGACGGCGTCGCGACCGGCCTGCCCGCGCTGCTCCGCGCCGAGAAGCTGCAGAAGCGTGCCGCCCGCATCGGTTTCGATTGGCCGGATGCCGACGGACCGCGCGCCAAGGTGGTCGAGGAGATCGCAGAGGTTGCCAATGCAGCCGACGCCGACCATCGCGAGGAAGAGATCGGCGACCTGTTGTTCGCCGTCGTCAACTGGTCGCGGCACCTCGGCATCGACCCAGAAGCCGCGTTGCGCCGTGGCAACGCCAAGTTCGAACGGCGCTTCCGCGCGATTGAGCAGGCAGGCGGAGAGGGCTTCGCCTCGCTTAGCCTCGAGGAGAAAGAGGCGCTGTGGCAGCGCGTCAAGGGCGCGGGATCAGTGTCGCTGTAGGAAGCGTTCGTAATCCCGCTCGGCCAGGCGGACCTCATATTGCGTCTGCAGCCCCTCGCTGCTCTGCCCGAGCACCTCGCCATTCGCGTGGAGCCAGGCAGCACCGGCGCCGTCGGCCGCATCGAGCGTAATCCAGTACCGGCGATGCCCCGTGGTGAGCTTGGCGGCGACCTGCGTGGTCAGGGTATCGACGCCCTCCCCCGTCAGCGCCGACAGCGCGACGACATCGTCGCGACGCGCGATCTCGCCGAGCAGGTCGGCGCGCGCATCATTGTCGAGCAGGTCGAGCTTGTTCCACGCCTCGAATCGCGGCGTCGCCTCAGTCACGCCGATGTCGGACAGCACCGCCTCGACGTCGGCGCGCTGCGCCTCGGTATCGGGATGCGCGATGTCGCGGACGTGGATCAGCAGATCGGCCGATACCACCTCCTCCAGCGTCGCCTTGAAGGCCGCGACGAGCTGCGTCGGCAGATCGGAGACGAAACCGACCGTGTCCGACAAAATCGCCTTGTCGATTCCGGGCAGCGAAATCTGACGCAGCGTCGGGTCGAGCGTCGCGAACAGCAGGTTTTCGGCCATGACGTGCGCGCCTGTCAGCCGGTTGAACAACGTCGACTTGCCGGCATTGGTATAGCCGACGAGCGCGATCACGGGCCAGGGCGCGCGCTGGCGCCGCTCGCGATGCAGGCCGCGCGTGCGGCTGACCTGTTCGAGTTCACGGCGCAGGCGTGCCATGCGGTCGCGGATCATGCGCCGATCCGCCTCGATCTGCGTTTCGCCGGGACCGCCGAGGAAGCCGAAGCCGCCCCGCTGCCGCTCGAGGTGGGTCCAGCTGCGCACCAGCCGACCCGCCTGATAGTCGAGGTGCGCAAGTTCGACCTGCAGGCGTCCTTCCGCCGTCGCAGCGCGTTCGCCGAAGATTTCGAGGATCAGGCCGGTCCGGTCGATCACCTTCGCGCCGAGCCCGGTTTCCAGATTACGCTGCTGCACCGGCGTCAGGCTGGCATCGAACACGACGAGGTCGGCCTCGTCCTGCCGGACCTGGACCGCCAGCTGTTCGACCTGGCCGCTGCCGATCAGCGTGGCCGGCTTGGGCTGGCGGACGCGCACCGCGACGCGATCGGTGACGACGAGACCGATCGCCGCGGCGAGCCCCGCCGTCTCCTCAAGCCGCGCCTCGGCGTCGCGATGCGCATCGCCCTGATCCGGCAGAACGATGAGCGCGCGACCGCCACGGCTGAAGTCGTCACGGTCGCGATTAAAGCCCGTGCTCACTCGCCGTCTTCGTCCTCGTCGGCCAGGTTGAGCGGCCGCGACGGCTGGATCGTCGAGACGGCATGCTTGTAGACGAGCTGCGCCATGCCCTCGCGCTGAAGCAGCATGCAGAACAGGTCGAAGCCCGCGATCTGCCCCTGCAGCATCACGCCGTTGATCAGGAACATGGTGACGGGATCTTCCGCCTTGCGCACGGCGTTCAGGAAAATCTCCTGCAACAACGGTTGCTTACGCTGCGCTTCGCCCACCGATTCGACGATCGCGGCGATGTCCATCGTGCCCGACGGCATGATCGTCGAGATCGCATGCTTGTAGATCAGCTGCGACTGGCCGTCGCGGCGCAGCAGCACGGAGAAATTGTCGAACCAGGTAACGATACCCTGCAACTTGACGCCCTTGACCAGGAACATGGTCACCGGGGTCTTCGACCGGCGCAGCGCATTGAGGAACAGGTCCTGGAGAGACCCTTGCTTTTCGGCCATGGATCAGCCCTTCATCTTATTGGCGGGCCGTTCGCCCGCTGTCGCGCCGTTTCCCGGCGTCGGATGCCGCCCTTCGCGGGTGGCCCGTCCTATCTATGAACGCCGACGCCCCGCGTCCACCCGCGATCACTCCTCGCGCAGGTCGGTGATGCCGAGCAGCTTGAGCTTGCGGTGCAAGGCCGATCGTTCCATGCCGATGAAGCTTGCCGTCCGGCTGATGTTGCCCGAGAAGCGGCGGATCTGCACGCGCAGATATTCGCGTTCGAACGTCTCGCGCGCCTCGCGCAGGGGCGCTCCCATGATCGCGCCGCCTCCTCCCAGATCGCCCTGCTCGCCGAGCACTTCGGCGGGGAGCAGGTCGAGGTCGATCCGGCCGATCCGGTCGCCGGGGGCGAGGATGATCGTCCGCTCGACGACGTTGC
>JAQMYK010028069.1:0-23200 GCA_030014345.1 Clarias buthupogon | reverse complement strand
CTTTGATGCAAGAATTAAAATACCAGAGACAAAGAATTCAGCTGACTTCGTGTCGTGTTTGGAGAATCTGAAACGAAACTAATGGAATAACACGACCGCATCCACACTAGCACTAGTGCAACTTTAGAAGAAAATAGAATTAAATGACCAATAAAATTTTATTTAAACCGGAGGTTAAGTTTACAAAATAAAATTTTATTAAAAACTAAATTTACAAAATGAATGTCTAAGTTTGAGAAGTATAAAAGCATAAAAATTATAAAAACTACACAACACATACAGTAATATTAAATATGATTTCTTTGCCTGAAAGCTATTTTGCTTTTTTAAACAAGGGGTTATGATAACCACATGGCAGAGCTAGCCTTTTCTATCATCATGATTGATCAAATTCAGGGATGACCGAGTCACAGAGACAGCCTGGGGTGATTAAATTCCCTCTTCTATCCTGAAAGATCACTTGACTCTGGAGGAGGCAGTATTTTTAAGCCTCCATTTACGTATAAATAAAAGCATGACATAGAGCTACAATAACAGGGTATTGCTAATTTGGTTAGGCATGAGCCATTTTTTTCCTGTTCCTGTTTGTGCTCTGACTGATGTGGGTGAAACACTGCAATCTCAGTGGGGGTGTGAGATTTCAAATCTGTCAGCACTGTGGAACTGTCAAACCCACTTTAGTTACAAAACACACAAGGCAAAATAATTATTGTTTCCCGACTACAAACGAAATCATTAGGCCAGTTCTTACAAAATGGTTTTATAGACTTGTTCTGTTTACGTCAGTTTACCGCATGTTAGCGAAACTTGTATCCACAATAACTAAGAACAAATGAGTCAGTTTTGGCTAATAATGACGATTAATGTATTTCGAACATTATCTAATTAATACGGACAATAAAAAAGTCCGGTAAAAGTGATGCACTACATTTATTAGTATTACAGGAACAAGTAGGTAACTCAAAAATGGGATATTTATGCTACCAACTGGATCGATTATCAGCGTTAATGCCATCTTACACATAGCAAAGGCAAATGATTTTCTTTAAAAAGAAAATTTAAACAATTTGTGTGTATATAAACAGCTAACATGGCTATGATTCCAATAACAACAGATCCCTTTCCACAACCTGGGAAAAACCATGTGACCCTGACCAGTGTTAAAAGCTCGCTAAAGATGAATAAATATATGAAATTCTGGTGTCTGACATCAAACATAAACAATCTCAGTAGCTCCATGAATTTCATATCAATAAGATTCATGTATGAGTAAAATTTATATCAACTTTTTAAAAATTATTAACTGCATTAACAAGCCATATTAGCAAGATCTCTCTACTAATTTGACCTCATATAAGAAGAGCCCCTCCCCCGGCTTATCTCTCAGGTCCGGAAAGTGTAAACTTGAATGTGAGATCATTTCATGGTGAAAAAAACAAGATGTGTGTACATTAAAAAAAAATTTTTTTCCTGAAATGTTCCAATTGTTTTATGACAAAAAAAAAAAACCTTTAGTATTAGGAAATGTTATTATTATTCAGTCTTATTTGTTCTGTCTTATTGTTTTAAATTCAGTCTTATTGTTTTAAATTCATCACTGTTTACCTTGACAACAAAATGTTGGTGTCGGATCAATCTTTCAAACATCATGAGAAACATTATTAGGGTGAAATGGATGGTGGAAGGAACTTCCAGAAAGGGTCATTTGAGTCATCAAGGCTGTGCAAATGTTAATTGGCTCATCTGTCTTTTTTTTTTTTTATATCAAAAATACTGCAGCTATTTTGCTGTCGAGCTAAATTGCATAAAGGTTTTTGTGTTTTCCGTATCAGCCCTCTTACATCTAAACATCTTACATCCTATAAATTTGCTTATAAAATGATAAAAACAGGCTTTTAAAAATCTAAAACTTGCCCTTAGATTGTATTTGATTGCATGTGCAATCTTTGTTCCCACGCTGCCCTAAATCACATCGTAGGTGCAAAATTGATCTATTAGTATAAAATGTAGTTTATTTAGGACATTTGCATGCAAGCATTTTGCTAAAAATTAAAAACACAATCCTCTGCAGACCATGTTCGTAAATTAGCATGCTTTTTTCCTTCACGTGTCCTTAGACACATCAGGGCCTGTGTGTGTATGTGTGTGTGTGTGCAGTGTACAGTATTTTTGTTCTGTTGTAGGCTTTTTACGCTGACGCTTTAATGGTTCCCCAAAGAGAAGCTGATGAACGATTACACGGTCTGGATTTAAGCAGATTTCCTTTAAATCGAACTAAACTCTAAGGAACAGAATGAAGCTGATCCTGGATCAATGCCGTTTCCGAGACAAATATTTGGCGGAGATAGTTTCAGAGCAACCTGATCTCAGCGCTTTTTACACTACATTCTTACCAGTGAGGCTGATTTTGTTGGATTTCACATGGATATATTTCTAAGAAAAGCCCTGACCGCAAACCGTACCCCTAATCTGAACCATAATCAAAATTGTTCATTATTAGTATTATTACTATAAGTGTTAACTTTCCATGGTCCAGGCATTTGCGATTCCCCAATCACATTGTCTGTCAATCAACAAAAGTGACAAAAATGTTCTGAGAATTAACCACAAAAAGCCAAATACGAGAGTATCTCTCATGAACACATTAATGCATCAGCATGATGGTTTCTGTGGCTTCTAAATAAATTCCTGATGTGCCTACAGCATGTCGTCCAAACACCAAGTTCCACCCTACTATGATTTTTATTATTTTTTTAAAGTTTCATGTTTTTGTCTTGAGACCGAGGTTTGCGCTGTTATTAAGAGGAATATTTCATCACCTTCTGTACAGAACGGATCAGGGGCGGTTTACTTCCTTCATTTGCATACACAAACACTGCGAGTTCGCTAACGTTTACTTATGAAGAGTCTCTACGGCAATGCAAAATCCCGTGACCATTAACGCTAGCATGATGCAAGTTTTAATTAAGTTCTGGAAACGGCATGCGCAGAAACCACCGCATGTGTCGAGTTTCATCAGGAATCCTCAAGCAGTTATGCTTGCGGAGGTTTGAATTTGTTGATTTTTTGATTCTGTATGTCAAAAACGTGATTTCTTCCATCTGTCAACACAAAGCAGGAGACTAATGGGACTTTAAAGCTCACAATCTGGACATGGTGAATGCAAGGCTGTAATTCGCATTTGTTCTCTACACTGAGCCCCAATGAAACCCAAAAAGCTGTGCGCGAAAAATGTGAAGCAAACAGAACCAGATGATCCGGGCCGCCCCTCTTGACTGTTCTGGCTGCATGGCCAGGAGATAAAACAGCGTGGCAATCCGTAAATTTACATGAAGTCATTTTTCCTTTTCAATCCAAAAAATATTTCGCTTTACAATTACATCGTTAAAAGCCATGAAGCAAGACATGAATGGCAAAATAATAATATCAACATGCACCACTATTTTTTTAAAATCAAGTCTAATAAGTCAGGTTAAATGACGCTGTTTTTATTCACTTTCAGCATTGCGACATAGTGTTTTTGTATTTTTGCATAATAATAGTAGATTTATAGTTGATTCATGGTTAGCTGTAAACAATTCAGCAACTCATTACATAAGAAGAGACTTTATAGAGCTACGTTACACGCTTCATGATGGCGGGGTTGGATTTAGCCGTGGATTTAGTATCTATTAAAGTGTATTATTTAGTAGTTTAGTGCGTAGGGTCAGGATTTAGCCATTTTACTGGATTTGTTCCACTTTCCTGTATGTTTTGTACTCCAGTTGCTATAATGCATTCTCAAGATCCACAAACCACCTACAGTACAAAGTCTATGAAAAACCTATGAAGGGAATCAGTTATAAATCGCTACTATTCACCTTTGAGTCATTGACTACATTTAAAATGTTCAAGAATGATGAAAAATAGTTTTGACAGCTAAACATGGATGAGCTGAACCGAACTCAAACTTCCTGACAATCTCCTTAATATTTACTATGACCTTGAAATCATTGTGGTTTGTAATTGAATTCAGGAATGTAGGAAAATGGCTTTTTATTGTTGCCAAACCAAATGTTAGTTATTTTGCACATACAGCTCAACTCAAACTGTTTATTATCTTTTATATCACAGCACAAACTTATATAAGTCATATGTTTTATCCATTTTTAATACTTTAAGGTTATGCACATCCATGATACAAGTTAGTTATTGTTGTAACTTACATTATAGCAGCTACAAACATCCATTCTCCCATCAGGCTTTGATTTCTTTCTTTCTCTTAAAGGTTCATGTTTCCAGAGTGCTGAGGTCCTGAGGGCTTTCCTATATTTTAAACATTTGCAGCACAAGTTGCTGCTTTACCTCTGCGAGTTACAATTGCTGAAACTGGAGACTCCTTCCTTGGCACATACTGTATACACCAATTATATGTTTTTCTTTTTTTCTGACAAATCTGTGGATTATGTCACTAAATCTTACATTTTTACACTTAAATTATGTGGATTTTCATGCAATCAGTGTTGCTGTTTAGGAAAGTGGATCAACACCTTCTGACCAATCAGGATCAAGATAAAAAAGGGAAAAAACATACAGTGTCTATGTTAAAATATTGAATGCTTAACAAGATTATGCAGCAGATTTATGTAGACAAGATCACAAAAAAGAACCTTTATAAATGTTTTAAGTTTATAAATGAACCTGGAGTCCCAAAGTCTTAGAAATGTCTTGGTAACCCTTTCCAGACTGATACATGTCAATTACCTTGTTTCCTGTCTGTCAATTACCTTTTTTCCTGTCCTGTCCTGTCCTGTTTTTTTATTATTATTATTATTTAGATCTTTAAGCGTGCTTCACTTTGTCAGACAGGTTCTATTTAACTGATTTGTTGATTAAACAGGTCTGTCAGTACTCAGTCATGGGTGTGGCAAGTGAAATTTACGTCAGCTTTCCAAAAATCACAATACATTCATGATTTAGCAAGAGGGGTGATTACTTTTTCATTTAGGGCCAAGTGATTTTGGACAGCTTTTTTCCCTTAATAAATGAATTAATAATTAAAAAATAAATTAAAAACTAAATGTTGTATATACTCAGGTTATCTTTGTGTAATATTAAAAACTGTTTGATGATCTCAAGCATTCAATGTGACAAATATACAGAAAATAAAAAAATTCAGGAAGGGGCAAATACTTTTTCACAGCACTGAAGTACTGTGAGAATTTAATGTCACATGACGATAATGTATATCATTTTGGTTGTGATCTATTTTTGCGGTTATTTTGGTGGCACTTTTTATTTATGTTCATATCATGTTATAATCTATACATAGACCATAATCCACATTGTGCAATCTTTATAACAAGCTAGCATGGATGCGTTTTGAATCATAAACAATTTCGATTATACAGTAAGTAGTGTTTGTGATGGCATATAACTGAACCGGACATTGCATTGTGCATTATGATGGGATTCAATAGTCTTATAATGCATTATAACCACTATGTACAATTTTTATTCTTGTGATTGATGAATTGAAAGCTACAAACTCTAATGGCTGTTCAGAAATAATGTACAATGTCTCTATGAACTTTTCGTTTACATTCCCTTCATAAAAAGTGTTTTAGTTGTTTTCTTTGGGTTGCGGTCTTTTTCTTATAACCTTCACAACAGGTCAGGTTCTTAAAATCATATTGAAGTTCTAGCGCTTGCCTCTTCACCTCGCCACCTCTCCTTTTCTCTGGTCACATGGTGCGGATCATAAGCCTGTCCCAGCGTTCAGTCCCATAGAGGGCCTCATTGTAGGAAACCTCCCCATCACTCCCTTAAGGACTTTATCACATACGCTCCATCCTCCCTCTGTCATACTAACAGAGTTGCAGCTGGCTGTGTGCATGTTTCTGTATGTGTGTGTGTGGTGTGTGTGTACGAGAGAGGCCGGAATGGGGTACGGACACACAACGGCACTCGTTGGTGCCAAAACAAATGTATCAAAATCCAAAAACTGTTATCCTGTGTAGCAGGAATAAAACAATAACGACACACTAGATCCGTTAAAAAATCAGCTATGGAGCTGTTCTCTTTTTCAGACCACACCCACACAATAATAAAGGAAAATACTCTTTTACCCTAAACACCAATTCGTATCGCAGATATTTCCCCAAAGACCTACTGGTTCATTTTAAAGTTGGAAAACGTTGGCGCTGTATTGGTGTGTCAGTACACACAGCCTCATGAGCTTTCAAAAAAAACTTTTTCTTTCCAAATGTTGATACAGTACCCTCATATTAACAAAGAAACTGGTGAATAATTGAGCTTCATAGTAATTCTGACAGTGCTTTCACACTAGGGACTTGGGCACGCCACTGAATACACTTGGACCCCAAAGAGGAGTATACAGTATTTGTATAGTGTGAACACTCTGTCATGGCCCTGGGCTTTGATCAGCATACTCAGCAACCATGCCTAGTATTAAAAGTCTCACAAAGGGATAAAAAGGTGACAAAAATCAGTCTGACAAAACATCAGCTTCAAAATGAACTGTGCAGGATGCTGATCTAGGCTCGAGTTTATCACGAGAAAATAAACTCAAATAGAAACCAGTGAATGTTTAGTGTAATGCTCTGTGTGCTCGCTCTGCTCACATGATTCAATTTTATAGATTAGATTATTTCTTAAATTCAATTATTCTTGTATCATAAGAGAAAATATTACCTGAGCCTCACCATGAGCATTTCAATGTACATTCAGTAGTGTGCAAAAGTCATGTCCCCCCCCCCCCCATTTCTTCATTATTTGCTTCCAAAGAGCCAGACTGTCTTGTATTTTTTAAAGTAGTCTTAAGGAATAGCTCTCCAGGTTTCCTGAAGGACTTTCTGCCTCTCATTTTGGCAAATTTTTATCTTTTATTTTCAGTCCAGACCCTGTACTTGAGCAGTTAATAGCTTAACCTTAAGCTATTAATCATTCAAGCATAAAAGTCATCTAAATTAAGGCATGAACCAGTGAGAAACAGGTGCAGATGATGACAGATGATCAGGTTGGTTATAATACTGGTGATGCTGAAAGGTTGGAACAGACGAGAGGGGAAATGAGGTTGTTGTTGAACTTGTTACATACACAAGCAATTTTTAGATCCTTTCTTTAGGTGCTTGGCAAACTGACAAAGTGACAAACATTTGCTGGCATTTTAATCTACATCATTTATTTAAGCAATATCACACAAGAATGAGTGTTGTGCTGCTGGAGATTAGCACGACTGGGATGCCGTCATAGTTTATACAACCAATTATTTTGCTTCACCAAGACATATCCTTTCACGACTGTGACTGGTGAAGTTCGGATCGACAGTTAATAATTGACAGAAGATGGTGGAAGTTTCCGGGGTCGAATCCCAAATAGCGTTAAATGGAAAGCTAGTGCACTATGTAGGGTGTACAATCCCTTGTTCCACACACCAAGTAGTGCCCTTGATCAGGGGTTACAGCGGGATTTGTATTTCAGCCTTGTGTTAGGCGCCAGTTAGCTTTGTAGCCGAAAATACAAGAACACTGACGGGTTAGAGGCGATTCAGAACGACTTTGAAGCAGTCATTAAGGAGTTAAAGTGTTGTTTAGGATGACATAACATTATCAGATGTGTTTTCTTGCTCAAAGTGCTTCTGTGACTGTGGGTTTTGGCAGACTGTTGCTCTCAACTCTTGTTGTACTGTGGATCATAAACAGTTTAAGCAGAGCATCGAGTACCTGCCTATAAGCTGTTCCTATAGACACAATCATGATTTAAAACAAGCTGGTAACATACAGTAAAACACATTACAGCCAGAACTACTTTCCAAGTTACTGTCTGTGTTTTTATACATAAATCATGCACACATTCTGACCAATCAGATTTGAGCATTATAATCAGGGTTGAAGTGATCTTTGTGCATTGTTTCACATCCCTCTTAACTTTGCCCTCTACCCCACAAACACTTGGTCATGCAAGGCTCAAGAGCTGAGCTCTGCAAATCCAGCATTTCTAAAAAAGACTCAAAGTTTCAGACTGAGTGATTATTGCTAGTCCTTTTATGTAACATTGATTGTAATGAACAACGCAGGCTGCTGCAAAAGCACATGGGCTGTAAGAGGATACAGCAAAGCTAACACACACACATACACACACACACACACACACACACATACAACAGCATGATGGTGCATTCTTTTGTCATTAGTTTAGACTGTATATTTCTATAGATAGCAGACAACAGAGACCAAAAGGGAATACACTCTCGCCTACATGCGTGGCGCTGATCATAAGACCTACTGCTGCTTTTTCTCTTATTTCTTCTCTCTCTCTTTTTCTCTTTCTTTTCAGTAGTCATGAAAGAGGAACTCTTGACCACTTCCCAGTGTGACAGGCCATGTTGTGCTGATTCACATGTATTCGGCTAACTAAAAAACTCTTCCACCCACGAACTCTGCGTGACTTCGATAAGGCAAAAAAAAAAAAAAACATGAACACATCAAATGACAAAAAATAGCAAGGTTACTTAGGTCAAAGTGCAGCTACACTGCAAATGAAGCACTTTCTAATACATGTATATACTCATGAATATGAGCAAGATTCTTCAAAGGTAGAGTAGTTGTGGTATTAAAAATACAGACTTACTGTACTTAAGCAATAAAGTGCTTGTGGGTAAGCAGGATTGTGTAACAGGCCCAACCCAAAGCAGAGTTCCCACCAAGAGGTTGATTATTTTCCTATCTCTGCATCTTCTGGACTTTTTATACTACAATCTGCCAACAGGTTCAACTGGTACCTTGGTGCAAGACTGATTTTTAGGAAAGTAGTTATGTATAAGATTGAAAGATCAAAGAACGATGAACGATTACACTGAACAAAACAAACATAATTGTTACTAAAGGATAATATGTAATAAAAAAAATTAATTAAAGATTTATATGTTTATATGTTAATATTAGAATTAAGCACAATGAGTGAAACTAATATCAAGAACACAAGACCAAAATCTTTTTTTCAGCACACTCAATAATCTTTCATGCTAATAGCTACACTGTAGCTATTGTACCAGGCGGGAGTCCTGTGGTTTGTCCATTCTGTTAGAAATAAATGATTGAGAAATTGATGATGCAAATCAAGAGTTGTAAAGGAAAATCCTGCTTGTGTTGACATGTAACATTATAAATGAATAAATTAAGAGTAAAGTGCTAGTAAACTAGATTTACGATCAGGACAAACTAAGAACATAGAGCACATTTTAGTTTTGCATGTGCACATTTGCATGTTCATGTATTGTGCAGATCTGTAGATATGTTACTTTTAAAATGTACCTCTCCATTTCTCTCTCTCTCTCTCTCTCTCTCTCTCTCTCTCTGTTTCTGTGTGTGTATGTGTGTGTGTTTGCATGCTATTTGCAACTTCCTCATTATTATGTTGAATAAGGTTCACTTTCAGATTGCTTGTATTGTGGATCATACGTATGTTTGCATGTATGTATGTATGTGTGTGTTATTTTTACTGCAGTGTTAAGAAGGTTTGCAAACTTGTCTGAGAAATACTTAACAAATAATACCTGCGATCTACTGTTTAAATACAGTCATTATGGCTTTATGGCACTATAAGCAGTAATATCTATTTATGAGGTGCGTTCAAGTGAAACCAGGACCAGTTATTTCTCTATATAATCCTAGGCTACACTAGTGCACTTATCCCTGTGTTTCACACCAGTGCTTGGACACCATTGAGGTAGAAATTTTTTTTTTCTCTGTACAACGAAGTCATGAGCAGTCATGGTAACACAAAGTCATGACTGCCTGCTTCTCATGTGAAACACTGAAATGTTAATTGATGCCCCTCGTACTAACGCATTCAAACTATCTTAGGTTTAGATTTGTCGAAAACAAAAATTATTTTGTACAAATAATTACATAGTTTAATATATTAAGAAACAAGAAATCCTATTTTTTACAATTTAGTGGAATTTTCATGAGTCAAACTCGTTCCTGTTCTCATTTACATTATACAGTAGCAGCTATAAAGGTCATTCCCTCACCAACCTCACCAGCCTTATTTCTTTTTTCGCTTGAAGTTAACAAGAAGGCACAAAACCATAAACTTCACAACAGTAGCACTCACATTAGAGACACTCACTCACTCACTCATCGTCTATAATGCTTTCTTCTGTATTCAAGGTCACAGGGGGCCTGGAGTTTATCCCAGGAGAGGTACGAGGTGGGGTAAACCCTGGACAGGCTGCCAAACCAGGACAGGAAACCAGAGCACCCGGAAGAAACCCACCAAGCATGGGGTTGAACATGCAACATTAGAGACAAAAAATGCTAAATATCAACAACAACAACAACAACAAAAGTTGCCATTTCAACTGTTTATTTGAATGAAGTGCCATTATAGAATATTAATCAATTAGCTTCTGACCAATCAGAATTAAGAATTCAAGATCTTCCAGATGACTGCAAATAAATTTTTTAAATTTATTTATAGTTAACCTCAGCTAATATATATAATGAAAACATTTAATATATTTTAATGTTATAAATAGAAAAAAACATGCATAACAAAATATCGAAATAAACATTAATGTATTTGTGGAAATGCCATAGGTGTTCAGGTCAAACTGGGACTTTTGGGGAAATTTCTGGAGAATGAAGGCATTACATTTACAGTTACACAGTTACATTTACAGAAGACTTCAAACACAGTACGGTAATGGAACTCTTAGCCACAGAAAGACATTAGATTTGTGCACATGTAACACTGCAGTAACATACATACACACATACATGATGCATGATACACGGGTGATAATCTGAAAGTAAATCTTGTTCAACATAATTCAGTGCTCTCTAATGCAGATTTTTTTTTACACGATTAGCAATGAGGAAGTTGCAAATAGCACTCACAGGCCCTCAGCCATGAACACACACACACACACACACACACACAACACACACTACTGCAGATGAGCCTCTAATGCTTCACACACACACACACACACACACACACACACACACACACACACACACACTCCTCTCCTATCTGCGTTCGAGTTTCCGGGCCTGAACCCCAGACAGACCTGGTTCTTCAGCCCCTCTAATCTCCCCCCAGCTCTCTGGTGCAGCTCTGTCTGAGAGTTAGCATGATATTTCTGTTTAAGTTTAAACCGTCCTGTCTTCACTTAAATCAGTAATTCTGCTGGAATATAACTCTCTCTCATTCAGAAAAACATTTAACGTCAAATAAATAAAAGAAAAACTACCTTCTGAAATGAATCCTAAAGCTCCTGCTGTCAGTTCTCTCCCACTTGCTAGCTGGGCGCAACCTAACCCTACAGCCCCGCCCCTCGACGCTAACAGCTAGCTCAAGGATTTGATTGGCTCAGTAAGTTTGTTTGTTCCGCCTTAAACGTAGAGACTACGCCTTATGATTGGCTGTTAAAGAAAAACGTTTGCCTTGTATTCGGATGCGTTATATTTTTCTGACCCGTTTTTTTCAGCTTCCCTATTTTTTTCTGTCGAGTTTTATTAAAATATGTTTAGTTTTTTGCTTTATTTGATTCGTCATCCTATATTCACCAGGTTGTTTTCCGACTCAAGGAGTTGGCGGTCGTGTCCCAAACCGCTTACTTCCGCCCTAGCTGAAGAGCCGCCATTTTAGGGTCAAGCCTTTATTCCAAAGCATGTGTAGTGCACGTATGTAGGGACCACAATGACATTTAAATTTCAGCCCTCCGGCACGCGCTCGAGTGACCATAAAAGGAGATAAACTGGAGTGAGAGAGATTTACAGAAATAAACAGCAGGGAACAGGGGCATGTGGAGTGTTAAATAATAATCAATAAAATAATTATTTAAGTATGTAATAAGTATGAAGAACATCTGAACACTGGTTAAATAGCAATCTTTTTTTTTTTTAATCATTTCTTAAAAAATAATAATATATATAAAATATATTCATTTTATATTATACACTTCATATTGTATGTATTATAACTATTATATGTAAATTAAAGTGCTTTAACTGCATAAATATCTATTTACATATTTAATATATTTATTAAATAACCCACCCCATCCTTGGTGGGTTTCCTCCGGGTACTCCGGTTTCCTCCCGCAGTCCAAAGACATGTAGATTAGGCTAATTCGTGTTCCAAAATTGCCCTTAGTGTGTGAATGAGGGTGTGAGTGGGTGTATGTGTGAGTGTGCCCTGCGATGGATTGGCACCCTGTCCATGGTGTATCCCGCCTCGTGCCCTAAGTCTCCTGGGATAGGCTCCAGGCCCCTGCGACCCTGAATACAGGATAAAGCGGTATTGAAGATGAGTGAGTGAGTGAGATAGATAGATAGATAGATAGATAGATAGATAGATAGATAGATAGATAGATAGATAGATAGAGGACAATTTATATAAAGAAAACAAATGTTTTATCTGTACATTGGTCAGAACTCACTCTTTCAATGATTCATTTCATACAACGTAGAAGCCGGAACCAGCCTCAGAAAGTCTGTCTGTCTGTATGTCTGTATGTATGTCCAGCCAGATTTAGTTACAGCATCACACAAAACTGGCTGGACAGAATTCAATGAAACTTATCCAGTACTTGGATATCTGTCTGAAGTTTAACCTGCACCATAAGTGAAATTAAAATATTGATTAAAAGCGATGTTATGAACAGTTATGTGCCGGATTTAATTACCCACTCTAAAATAAGTTACTAATGCGCTACTTACTCAATGTAAACAAACACCTGGACCAGCAGATATTAATTAGAAAAGCTGAATATACTGAATATTTTTACTCGGATTAGTCCGTATTTTTACTGCTGAAATAACAGTGCTGAAGTGGTATAAGTAAATTTTAACGCGCTGATGAGAGCCTGGAGCCTATCCCAGGAGACTTAGGGACTTAGGGAACTTAGGGCGGGGTAGACCCTGGACACGGTGCCAATCCATTGCAGGGCACCAACACATGCACTACAGACAATGTGGAAATGGAAATTCACACACAGAAATGGGAAACGAGCCTGGCCAGGAATCAAACCTGGACCCTGGAGGTGAAAGACGACAGTGCTAACCACTACACCATTTGCCTTAAATGGTATAATTCTTAAGAAATATAATAATCTCATTAAATAGATAATAAATATATTCATTTATATTGTTTATTTTATAATAATGGTAATAATAATAACAATAATAATAATAATAATAATAATAAGCTTGTTAAAATATAATAAGGTTATGTCAATTCAAATGTGTTGATTGTTTCATTTCTTGATTAAAATTTATTAGAATTAAAATAAAGAAATAATAGTTTAATTAAATATAGTATTATTTTTTGTAATGACAATTTAGCATTAGTTTTTATTTGTTTCTTTGGGGGGAATTGCTTCAGTTATAATAATAATAATAATAATAATAATAATCCTTCATCATTCCAAGTTAAGTCATAGTGTAAATAGTAAAATACTGGACAGGCGTGCTGTTTACAAAGATCTCCAGCAGGTGGCGACATTGCCTTTTTCTCCACAATTACCTGTTTGTTTCATTCAGTCCTGGTATTTGAGCTCACACGCTTCCTCCTCTGCCTTTAGGCTTATTTCAATTTCAACAAATGTCGAGACACAGCTTTACAAAGAGTGTATGTTTTATTTTTAATCATCTAAAGGAAGTGCACCGAGTCTCATTCTGACGGCTTTTCATTTCCTAAACGAAACCTACAGTACAGTTCTTATGAAAAACAAAAAAACAAAAATAATAATAATAATAACAATTATAAATGCATGCTAGTTACAAATATTCTACAGGAAAGAGGTATTTACACGGCGAGTTTCTCCTACAACAGTTTGCTCTGCTGCCACAAACACGAACTGGGATTAGAGATCGTCACGTCACATCCTCATGTCCTCACGTCCCCATGTCATGTCCTTCCTCACAAACCAAGCAGTGTTTTTGAAAGAAATGTTCGGATTTTTTTCTTAGGTTTTTTGTGTGTGAGTGCTTTCAAGTAAACAAATATTTAAAGAAAAAGTCAGTAGTTTAGATTAAATTGGACAAGAAGGACACTATGTCCCTGAAAATGTTTTAAATGACCAATGTCTCATCTTTTAGAGCATCCTTTTACTGTATAAATATCAAAATATAATTGATGAAATGACTGCTGAACACAGACACAAAAAAAATTATTAATAAAAACACTCATACACAAGACGACCACAAGCCACCTGCTGCATCCTGGCTCATAATCAAGAAGACCAGGAAAATTAATCAGACTGTTCGATCAGACCCGCACTGATAATGTTACAATAAAGGAAAAAGTGAAATGTTCGACTTTATTAAAAATAAGGGGAAAAAAATATGGCTTCTTAAAATGAGTGAACTTTAATTGAGAGCACGGCTCATGTTTTCTCGCCTTTTTTGTCCTCATGTGTTTTTACTGCATGAATGTGTGTGTGTGTGTGTGAGTGAGTGCGTAAGTGTGAACCAGAGAGCTGCTGATGTTCCAGAAACGTCCGACTCGTTCACGTCAAACCCTTTCCTCCGGGCTTCGAAAGCAGAATTCTGGGAGAAATGCACATCCAGCCAAAAGTCATTACAGATAACGATAAACCTGTCTGATAGACGCTGATAAATTCTGGATTCTGATTGGATTCTGGACTGAAGGCGATGATGCGCGTTGATTCAGCAGCAACGCTTACTGAGAGATTTGGATCTGAGGCATAAACTACCACAAAACAAAAAAAAGTTTAATTGTTGCTGTGATAGGATTTCTGTAAGGAGACATGGAGTGTTAGTAAGCACACTCTGAATTTTTTATACCTACTGTAATGTATACATTTTAAAATTTACAGCCAATCATTTTAAAGCTTTGACTGAACAAATCTTTTTTTTTTTACTGTATATCTGAAATTAAAGAGATTTTATTTCACATCTGATATTTTGATGGAGGTAATGTCAGTCACGTGACCCCCCGGACGATCTGCTCCATGTCCCCACACTCGCCCTTTTCACGAGCAAACTTTCCTGAGCTGCCGGAAATGAAACCCTCACACGCCGATCGCTGTCTTTCTCAGAGAGAAAAAAATCTAGCCAGGGATAAATGTCACGGAGATGTTTCGGTTGGTTAGAGCCTCGCACGGATGCAGCAAGTGTCTTTACTGGCAGTACTGTCTCGCCGTAACGTCACGCGCAAGACGTTATAGCTTAAAGGTGTGGTTTGTCATTTTTAAAGTCCTGACGTCAAAGCTTTACATTTAACACGCGTTCTCAGGAGAAGCCACGAACATCCTCGATCCGTTTCCTTTCGACAGACAATCAGCCAGTATCTCTGTTCAAGTTAGAGGGGTGGAGCCTGTTTCAGGGCCAGAAATGTGTAAAAGCAAAACCTCTAATTAAGAATAAAAAACTTCAAAGATCCAAAATGAATCAATATTTTCGTATTTCAAATACCATTTTCTTTTTTAATAAGGTATTTCTGAAATAAGAATAGGTTGAATAGAAACTCTGGCCAAATTACAAACCGCACCTTTAAACAGCACAAACCTCCTGGTCTACACAAGACCCGTCAATTTCTCATGTCATTTACTCCCATGACAGAATATTAGCCAGCCGGTCCTGACTCGACGTTCACGCTAGCATTATGTCTCGCTCCTGTGGGCGTGGCCTGTTTTGTTCCAATCCGAAACAGTACGTGTTTTATTATATACCTATATATTTAGCTTCTAAAGCTTACTCGATTCACACAAATATAATAACGGCCCGAAAACTGGCTGCTTGATTGACGTTGCATGCTAGCTGCACATCCATCAGAGACACTGATGTTTTATTTCCTTCCAAGTGGTTACAAAAAAACGTCACAAGAATGGTTTGGAGATATCTCTTGAACTTCGACACATTCTGTCATTTGTTGGTGTGAACGTACGGCTAGTCTAAGAGCGCAAACACATCAACTAGCTGTTTTAAGACACCATTAAGACCTCGGAACGTTAAGGACTTGGGACCAATCCCAATCCGGTTCAGATGTCTTCATTACTACTCAAGACTAAAAAAATGAACTTGTGCTAATCCAGCGTACGCGGTGTTAAAAGGACTAACTGCACAAGTACAGTATGTATAACTCTAGTGTATATAACAGTTCATCATTTACGAACGATTGTCAAACCGGTCTAAAACAGAACGTCAGACATGACACTATAGTGCGAGACGGAGTAGAGATCATTGGCCTGTCAATTATTGAGATAATTGTCCATGATCTATCCGTTTGAGTATGAGATTATGTTTGAGTTTAACAAAACACTGACTGGTTTCTTCCCAACACTGAGTGTTTAGATCTTGGGAAAACACTTTAAAAATAAAAGCAGATAAAAAGCAATCCTGGAGTGTGAGAGAACTTGTGGAATATTCTAATGAGAAAGAAGGAACAGAGTGGTTGAGCACTACACCTCATTTTGTATCCATCCTTCCTGATGGTTTATTCGGGGGAACACTCTTTATGGATGGATATCACTAGCTGCCTTAAATCCCTGTAAGTGGGCAAAACAAAATGCAGCGTGGTAAAGTCATGACCCTAACGTCTGAGCTTTATTTAGGAGTGCAGGTGATTGCTTTCTGAAGCCGCGCTGGTTCTGGGCGGACTAGCGTGCCGGCGTGTGCTGATCGAGACCAGGAGCTACATCGGGGGTTTAAACTGGTTTCCGGAGAGTTGCTGGCGGATGGACGGCTTGGAGCCCGTTGCGTCGCCGAGCTTCCGCCACACCACCTGAACAGAGAGGAGCAGAGAGACAGAGAGAGCGGGGGATCAGAAGGAGAAAGAAACAGAGGGAGGTGTTACACAGCGCTTTTGTTGCAGAGACAGTGGAGTTGGCTGCGGGGGTTGGTACGGTGTCTGTGCAGAGAAGAAAGGAGCCATTGTGGCTGCGTGTCATCTCTGTGATTGTGGCCTTGACAGGCGAGAGGGCCTCGAGTGCACACTTATCCGCGAGGGAACCTCACGACTCTGCAGGTCCCACAGTCCGCGCCGGTCCCGTGGGTTTAATAAAAGGCTCCTCTTGCTAAATTTACCCTAATCTGCCCTAATCAGTGTAAATCTGGGCTAGATGTTAGAGGTGTCAGGCATAACAATTTACCTCACCTTGAAGTTTTACTACATGGAACTAAAAATTTACTTTTTTATTAATTAAATTCTGGTGCAGTTACCATCTCGAAATATATCGACCTGGATTTCTTAGAGAAGACACCATCATGAAGAAAAAGGTTGCATGAAAAACATCAATCAGTTTGGAGTTTGGTTCGAGTCAAAGAACCTAATCCAAAGGTAACTTTCAGTTCTAACCCAATATACTAAAAGAAGCAACCATGGATTGGACGCTGGACAAAAAGTCTTAAACTCTATTTGAAGTTTGAAAATGCTGACAAAGGTTCTGGTCTGAGAGAATAACCCAAAACAAACCTTATTCACCAATCTGCAAAGCCCTAGCCCGCTCATCAACACTGACCCCTGCAGTGAAGCATGGTGGTGGTGGCATCATGTTGAGATTTACCCTTTGTCCTTGTGGTTAGCCACTTCTCTCACTTCCCTCGTGAGGGCCTCGTCTTGGCAGAGATATGGTTGTGCAACGCGCTGATCTTATCCAATCCGCTCTGCTCTCTTCTTCTCCAAACTTCCCCTCTTTGTTTGTTCTTGTTCTGCTCTGCAGCTCTCCACAGCTCAGAGAAGCCCAATAGAGCCACATTGTTCTCAGCGCTAAAGTTATTTTAATTACTCTGACGGCTGCGCTATAAACTCCACAGAGACCTTTTTTTTTCCCCTAATAGAAGCAGCATGGAAACTGGGTTCTGCCAGCGGGGTCACTGAAACACTGTCCTCAATTAACAGAACAAATTCAGGTTCTCTAGCGTGGCCTGCTCCTGATTATATAAAGGCATATTGGAGGTCTTGTTAAGCAAAGGAGTTGATGAGCTAAGCATGAGGGAAAAGAGCAAAATGAAAAAACTGGGATTTCTACGTGCTGCTTTATGACACAAGAGACTAACGAGCTAATCTAGATTCACCGCTTATAGACTTGAGACTTACATTACACATTTCCCTCACGATAGCTTTCTCTTTCTCACTGAGATCCTCCTCGTAGTCCTCGGGAATCTGTCTGTCCAGGTTCTCGTGGACCTCCAATACCTAAAAAGAAATAGGAAGGCAGGAGCATAAGACTCGGGGAGTGTTGCTATTTTTAGGAGAAAAAAAAAAGGTTTCTAATAAGAGGTGATTAAGAATAATCGTGTTTCTCGTTTCTCAGAGTAAGGCCAAGCCGACATTCTCGTTTTACGTGAACGCGACCCTCTTGTTTGATCGACAGCCAATTGTATGAACTTACGTTGGCACATAAACTAGATGTAACGTCTCTTTAAGGTCACGTTAGGTCATGATGGCTCAAGCAGAAGTTGAGCGATGTGATTTTGTCAGATAACATGTCAGATATTTTCATGCATGAGGTTCGTGAATCCATTTTATTATTCAATTGAATTAAATTACATTCTATTTGTATTTAATGCTATAAAATTGACCAACAAACTGATTCTATGTTGTGTCCTCGAATCCTGAGATATATTAAGTTGTGTAGTGTGCACTCTGCTTTAATGTTAATTAGTTGAGATGGGGGACATAAATTTTGATCATGATTGTTTTATTTGGTGATTTAAATATTGCCACACTGACTCCAAAATCTATTTTTTTAAATTATGTTTTAATTTATATACTACTTTATGTTTGCATTTGATGTGGTAACATGTTGCAGTTCCTCTATGATCCTGCAGGTGGTGCACTCTAAACTATTCACACACTGGAAGGGCAGCACAGTAATTAGCTAAATTTATTTAGAATTGTAATAAAATCTTTTTAAAAATATCAATTTGGGATATTTATGCAATCACGATACTTATAGAATTGCAGTTCAGATCGAATCGACACCGAGGAATCGTGATAATAATATATCAGGTATCCCTAGTTATTCCCAACTCGATTAATAAACAATACAAAAACATTACTGTTTGCACCAAAATCAGATTAGAGAAATAAAAACCAACCTAGACAAAATGTTCATGCAAAAATTGTTACGAAATCTGTTGTGAGGCAGACTCTTCTCGCCCTCTGTTTAGTTTAATATGGACATTTGAAAGACGATGCTGAGACAGACATATTTTAAAAAAAAAACACACAAGCAAGGACATTTAAAATTAGTCTAACATGCTGATGGGACACGTTAGCATGTTTTTTTGTTTCCCTCTATGAAACACGGACATTACCTGTATCTTCTTAAATTAAATCGAACACCATGCGACTGTGCAAAGTCTATGAGATAAATATCTGTGTACGTTTAAAATAACCTTCAACTGTAAAGTGTGTGTAACGTGAAGCGTGTGAACATTCTTACACGTGCCGAGTTTACCTTCATAGCATGAACCAGAGCCTCTGGTTTCTGAGCGGACGTTATGTAGGGGGTGGTGGGCGAGGGCAGATCTCCAGCCGGGAGTCGAGCAGTGCCCTGTGGAGAGAAAACACACACGAGTGATGACTGCTAGTGTTACACTCATGCTATCAGAGAGGATGTGTGTGTTTTTGGAATAAGTCAGGCCTGTTTTTTCTTTTTTCTGAAGGGTTAAACCGTCTCGGAGCTCATCACTGCCAGCGCCGTCCTCATGAGCACCGAGCGCATCGACAATGAGTTCTTTGAGTGGGTTAGTCCCGGGGAGGCCCTGTTTAGACACAGCCTTTTGAGTTTCATTCTAGCGTTAAATCCACAACAATCGAGGCCGCATTCCATCAGTGGGGGCCGCGAGCAGAGCTCTGAATGGGAGCAGCTACTCGCTTTCAGCCCGCACTGCTCATTTACAGTTGCCAGAACACTCACCTCGAGCAGGAACGGTGGGCATCTCGCTCACTACTGATACGGCTACACCCACGGGCACGAGGCTGAGCACAGTCGCTGCCAAGGGGCCATGATGAAAACCTGTCATTAAAATTTACGGCCCTCTAACCACCTAGGGGTCGTGTTCCAATCCCGTCCATTAAAAGTCCATGACCGATGGACTCGAATGCATTCACACTGCCACGGCCGATCAACAAGCTCCAATATCATCCTTAATCATCCAGGACCACAAATAAAGTACATTTTACTATGCAAGACATGTTACTCCGTTATACTACACTGGAGTAAATTTACTAATGACAGGCCACACTTAAATACTCCAGACAATGGTCCAGGGATCACAGCAAAAAAATACTCTCCTAGAAGTACATTTACACCCAAATACACACCACTACAGTCTAGTCCAAAAAAATCTAAAATACAAAGTTGAAACCTAAATACACTCCACTTTTAATTATACAACAGTTAGTTCTGACTGAGTAATCTGATTGGACGAGAGGAATTCCATTAGTGGTGATAATGGAGCATAACAGCACTGGGATGTTTATCTATATGTATCGATCAATGTCACAGGTGCTTTAACTGTCGGTCGCAGCATGGGTTAAAAGCAGATCTGTACGGCCCGCAGTACAGTGAAACCTCGGATTGCGGGTAACGTGGTTTGCGAGTGTTCCGCAAGACGAGCAAAGATTTTTAATGATTTTCTTTTAAAGGTAAAGTGCAGGTTAATTTGTTTTATTTTTACTTCATATTTTGTATTAATCATTTTTATGTATTCATTTTTTGGGGCTGTGGAACGAATAATTTGAGTTTCCATTATTTCTAATGGGAAAATTACATTTGGTTTACGAGTGTTTTGGAATACGAGTCTGCTTCCGGAACAAATTATTCTCGTAATCCGAGGTTCCACTGTACGTCTAATCTTAGACATGGAAGGATATGTCTTGTCAGAGCAAAATAACTGTTTAAATAAATAAACAAATCATATAATCTGTGCATAATAATTTGTGTTATATAAAAGCAATATCACACTCGGGATTGTGCTGTTGTACTGAATATCGTGAATAATATTCATGGATGTTGTACAGAATGGTATTATTCTTTTTAAATATGGAGTTGAGAGCAGCTGCCTGATAAAAACCCACATTCAAAACTGGTCAGGGGAGCACTTTCAGCAAGAAAACAACCGGGGATAACGTTATGTCATATTAAACAACACGCTGTCTACTTGGTAACGTTCCAAATTGCCTCTGAACCAATTCATGTTTTTTTATTTATACAATAATACAACACAAATCGCACGCAAGTGAATCCCAAATCGCCCCTGATCACAGACACTACTTAGTGTGTGGAACAAGGGATTGTACATCCTACATATCGCACTAACTTTCTAACTTTTACGCTATTTAGGATTTAACGCCAGAACCACTCTAAGTGGAAATATTAAGTAAAGCTCATAAATTTCTCCTCACATTTTTGGCTACATAGTACCAGCAAGAATTTATAAACTACTTTCACCTCTCTTAATTACACTAACCGTCAGTCGCAGCTCGGCCAGTCGCGACTAATCTCAGACGTGGAAGGATATGTCTTGTCAGAACAAAATAACTGTTTAAATAAATAAACAAATCATAATCTGTTCATACTAATTTCTTGTTTTCTGAAATAAAAGCAATATCTGTAAGATTGTGGTGTTGTACTGAATGATATTCATGGATGTTGTACTAAATGGTATTCAGCACTCCGTCTCACGTTATTCGTCTTAAATATACTCTAGTTACAATCAAGAGGTTACAGTCAGATATACTCCTGTAGTAAAATTTATTATCCAAATGTCATACTCAAAAATACTCAGTAGAATAAATCTGAATACACAGATAATACTCAAATACACTGCACTATACTATAGTAAATCTACTACACAGAGGACGACCTGAAATACACCTTATAATACTTACTGAGTAATGTTGCGCTCCAAGGGTCAGGTTCAAAGTATGTTTAATATACTCGAGGCCTCTGTTTCAATACATTCCATTATACTACAGTAAATTCACTACGCCGAAGCTACACACACACACACACACACACACACACACACACACACTCCTTCACTATAGTAGATTAGTTTTACCACCGAGGGGCTACATTCACATATCCGTCCCAATAAAAACTCTTATCTATGTTACGGGAAATGAACACTCCAGGCGCCGTAATAAAATATATACTATATATTATTTATCTTATTTAAATACTATACAGTATTTATCATCTGACTATAGAGACATTTCTACGTACAGGTACATCACACACTCCAGTGTATTATACTTCATTTTACTGAAGAGCACTTACACCTTAATAATTATAACATGTCCAAATTTAAACATAGATAAACACACATTTATTAAATTATTATCCACGCAGGACCACATTACTTTGGGGAGACGCAGTTTAATGTTTAGCTTAAACTGTCTCCTTTCTGTCTGAGACTTAAAATTACATCTTGGATCTTTTTTTTCCTGTTAGTCATGGCAAAATTTCGAGAAACAGACACCATGCTTAAATCCACTTCACTGGGCCAAACCAAAACATTCCTTGCTAGCTAGGGTGATATCTTACTTTTTTTTTTTTTAATACAGGGTGAAAGAGGGCACGGAATTGCAGTCCTTTATTGAACAGCCTCGTACGAATAAACAAGCACATTGAAATTTTGTGAAATCTATCTTTGCCATTGGGAGCACGTGTGCGAGCGGCGCAGAGGGAGCGTTTAATTACACAGCATTAGAGTTTATTTGAGCTTCCGACCAGCTGAGCTTCTCTGGAAACATCATCATCTCCATCGTCTCCATCAGGCATGTGATTTGCCATCTATCATTCTTCTGAAAGCTTCTATTCGGTCTGGATGGCCTCCCAGGTTCAATGGTACTTGGTCTTGAAGCCTGAATGATGCATTAACATTTAAACACTGTTGACTAAGGCCTGAGATGACCAGACAGTGTTTCTGGTGCCAGATAAACTCAGTTCCATCCTCAGCAGGCTTATAGAAGGAAAAAAATAAACCCTTGGCAGATAAAATCTCCTGTTAAGAACAGCCAAGAGATCTTCACTGCAAATCCAGTAGGGCTGCAACAACTAATCGATAAAATCGATAATTATCGATAATGAAATTTGTTGTCAACGAATGCCGTTATTGATTAGTTGGGCTGCTCACAGCCGCTCGCGCAATGGCGGTTACAGAAGCGTTATGGCGTTATATTCCTGTCACAATTCTGAGCGCGTGGTTTG
>JAQMYK010017082.1:0-10037 GCA_030014345.1 Clarias buthupogon | reverse complement strand
TATATATATAGCAGAACCACAAAAAACAAAAGAAAAAAAAACAAAAACAAAAGTTAATGCCACTCTGGATTTAAATAAATGTTGTGACATTGCATAAGCTTATCAAAACAATGCAATATATATATATATATATTTAAATCCAGAGTGGCATTAACTTTTGTTGCATGACCTTTTTTCAGTGCTTCACAGTCCATTCTTTATGCTCCCTAGCAAATTGTAGGCTTTGTTTCTGATTAGCCTCACTGATAAGTGGTTTCCTTAAGGCTAAACAGCTGATTAGTCCCAATCCCTTGAGCTCTCTTCTTATTGTGCATGTGGAAATGCTCTTATTTTAACCATTAAACATAGCCATAGAATCTACTGTTTTTTTTTAATTATTATTTAGTATTTGATTTCACTAAATGTTTAAGTTTTCTCTGTTCATGATCATTAAAAAAAAAAAAAAAGTCCAACCTCATTTTTTCCTTAAGGATGTTGGTTCACCACTATCCTTCTAGGTTTTAATAAAGTGTTAGACATTTCTTTACCCAATTTCTGTAGTTTTATCATTTTCTTAATTGTTTTGTTTGCTTAATGCAGGTCAATAATTTGAACCTTCTGAAACATTTTTGCCACAACCACAGGATGCCTTCTGACAGGTTGATATAAATAAGAAGCTAACTTAAGGTTAAATATCTTGTTTGCATTACATAACAGAGGAATTTAAAATAGATGAATAATGTTTGCAGTAATTTCACATTGCTAGTATGGCATGGGTTGGGCAAGTTAAGAAATACACACTTCCAGAAGCACATAGCATCCAAACAAAAAAATGAAAGAATTTTTTCAGAAAGAATATGAGAATATCAGCAAGACATGAGTGTTACAAATGTGAATAAACATTTTTTGGCTAATTATGAAAATAATTAATGTGTTAATCCTTTTCCTAATGTTCCAGGGGGCCACTCACAGCTTAATGGTAAGTTTTTCCTTACATCATTTGAAATATTTGATTGATACTCTTGTTTCTTTCTACATCCCAAAAACTAGCAAGTTGATTCAGCTATGTAAAGTTTGAAAATAGATAAAAGTGGTTAAAAGTGGTGAAAGTGTTCGGTGATGACCCTACAACCGAGGATTTCCATTTAACAACAACAACAAAAAAACTTGTAGAATATTACAGACAAGAAACAATTGTAGAACTCTCTTTCTTTATCCTGCATCACCACTTGAATCAATACGGCACTGGTCATCCTAAGCTTTGTTATTATTGGATGTTCCTGTGCTGGTCGCCATGATTTCTCTGGTATAGGAGCTCACTAACAAAATATAGTGGCATAAACTATATAACTTGCCATCTATTTCAGGGCTAATGAAATTGGAGCAGAGTCAGAGTGCTTAAAGGATGTATTTTAACATGGAAGGAGAAACAGACCATGGTCACTGATGTAACTGAATCACTGTTCCCTTTCAAAAGCTACACTCAATGCTGCGTGAAAACGCTATGGGAACATCTCTTTGTTCTACCGGTTGTGAAGCATGTGTGTATCAAACACGCCAAATTTTGGCTTATATAACCTCGGTCAAGTGACGTCATCTGATGAGGTGCACCTGCAGATTATAAATAGGAGTGAACCGGAAACATCCTCAGGTCTTTTTGTTTTCAGGACCGCATTGTGTTTGAATCAACAATGCCCCCTGTGTGCAAGCGAGTATACAAAAGAAAGAAAGTGTTAAACTCACCAATATGGCAGAGTTCGATAGGAGATGCGTGCCTCCGTTTGACAGATCACTTTCGGAGGGCAATCTCCACACTTTTTGTTTTGAGTGTTTGGGGGAAGAGCACTCTCTTCTCAGACTCCAGGGAGAGTGTGAGCACTGTGATCTCCTCCCTATTAAAGTGCTTCGCGCGCAGCGCATTCCTGGGGTTCACGTGCCGATCTGGGGTTCAACACAACCCTGGGGGTCCAGACACTTGCAGTCCGGCGGCGTTGGTATTCTCGTTCCTATAGCATTTTCACGCAGCATCGAGTGTAGCTTTTGAAAGGGAACATCTCGGTTTACTTTGTTGTAACCCTGTTCCCTGAAAAAGCGAGAACGAGATGCTGCGCTCCAATGCCGCACTGCTGGCGTGACTGGACGTCCTTTCAGACAAAAATTGACCAGAGGATTTTTCCGGTTCACTCCTATTTATAACCTGCAGGTGCACCTCATCAGATGATGTCACCTGACCGAGGTTATATAAGCCAGAATTTGACGTGTTTGATACACACATGCTTCACAACCGGTAGAACAAAGAGATGTTCCTATAGCGTTTTCACGCAGCATCTCATTCCCGCTTTTTCAGGGAACATGGTTACAGCAAAGTAACCCGAGACGTTTTCTGTTGTTGTCAGTCTGTGGCATAGCTAACCTTAACACCAGGATAGTAGGAGGACAGAATGCTGTTCCTGGGTCTTGGCCTTGGCAAGTCAGTCTGCAAGTGTTTGGAAGCCATTTCTGTGGTGGATCCCTCATCAATGATGGCTGGGTCCTCTCGGCAGCTCACTGCTTTAAATGGTGTGATATGAAAATTTTTTAAATATGCAAATAGAGCTTGTAATAATGCTTGTAATAAAATTACATCTCATGTAATAATGCTGAGGTAATGATGACAGGAACAATTATCTGATTCTTCCAGTCACACATATGATCAAGTGACTGTAAAACTGGGTCTCCATACTCTGGCTGAAGGCAACCCTTACAGTGAATCAAGATCCCTCACTAACATCACCATACATAAATACTACAATGAACAAACATTTGAGAATGACCTCGCTTTACTGCAGCTGTCTCCTAATGTATCGTTCAATAATTATATCACTCCTGTCTGCCTGGCTGCGAATGAAAGCATTTTTTACAATGGCATCCAGACATGGGTTACTGGCTGGGGAAACACCGGTGTTGGAGGTGAGAATTAAAATTGTTGGTGTTGTACAACTGTATAACTTATAATCTAATAACATTTTTATTAGAGAGTCTTGGGCCATTAAGAAATTGAGTAGTTTTAATGATTTTTACCTGGTGTTTCCTTAATACAGTAGGTCTACAATTTCCTGGGACACTACAAGAAGTCAAAGTCAATATTATTGGAAACAATATTTGTAACTTTTTACATGGAAATATTACGAACAAAATGTTGTGTGCTGGGGATTTGACAGGGGGCAAGGACTCATGTCAGGTATTATCCTCTTCATCAGTTTTCTTATCATATAGTAACTCTTTCCATTTGAAGTTTTGTTCAATTAGAATATTTACATGTCTACCTGCAATGCACAGGGTGACAGTGGAGGTCCACTGGTCATCAAACAAGGTGATCAGTGGATCCAGGCTGGCATTGTGAGCTTTGGTGATGACTGCGGTCTCCCAAATCATCCTGGCGTGTATACGAGAGTTTCTCAATACCAGGATTGGATCAATGAAATAATCACCAGAAACCAACCAGGCTTCATAAAATATACATCAAATGGCACTGACAGTCATCAGCAGATGGCCTACTATGCCTCTAAAACAACTACTCAACCATGTAAGCTTATTTGCATGTTTCTGATGCCGTTACTAGAAACATAAAGCATAAACACTGAGCTAAACATTTTCTTTCTTTTTAGCTGTGGTGTGTGGAAGTGCCAAGCTCAATACTATTTCAGGTGGGGCAGGCAGCTCCTTGGCATCAGCAGGTACATGGCCATGGATGGCCAGCCTGCAGCTTAACGGCACTCACATTTGTGGTGGAACACTGATAGCCCAGCAGTTTGTCATGAGCTCAGCTGATTGCTTCTCTAGGTGAACTAAATACATCCAGAATAGCAAAGTTACTGTCAAACACTAAAACTTTATTACCTAAATTTTTATTTCACTCAATTTTTACCTTTCTGTCCAGCTCAAGCAATCCCTCTGACTGGATTGTGAAACTGGGTCGGCTTCATCAGAGCAATTACAACCCCAATGAGATCCCTGTCACTGTGACAAATATCACATTCAGCAAAAATGCCAGAAATAACATAGCAGTGCTGAAGTTGTGTACCCCTCCTACTCTTTCCGACTTTATCCAGCCCATATGCATAGATTTTGGAACTACCAAATTCAGCAATGGTACTCAATGTTGGGCAGCTGGCTGGGGCTCAGGAGGAGGAGGTACAGGTTTGTTTGTGTGTCAAACAAAATAAGTGTCTCATTTTAATACCAAATGAATTAAGCAATTCATAAGCTCTTACTGATCCTTTGTACCTTACATTTGTTGTCTGTTTGCTGTAGCTCAACAAACACTTCAGCAGTTCAACACTCCTTTAGTGAACTGTGAAAATGCATCTTCATCAAACAGCATCTGCATAGACACCATACCATTAGAACAGGTCTCTGAGGTTGTTGTTTTTTTCAAAATTTTCCAATTTTCCAATGCACAATGGAAAACTTACCAATGATTATGTTTTCGCTCCATCAGACTGAAAGAGGAGGTCCTCTTATGTGTAAGATTGGGCAGGCATGGATCCAGACTGCAGTTTTAACCCTCACCACCAACAGCTCAGATAAACAGGCATTCACTTCAATATCTAGTTTTTCAGCTTTCCTCAACTCTACAGTGGGTTCCTTCCCTCCAAGATCCAGCAGCACATCTTCAGACAGAGAAGCTTTGTCATCCCTTTCCTCAGTCCTTCTAACGTCTCTTTTTGCGCTTATTCAAACCTTTTGATTAGAATAAAGACCCCTAAAGAGCCAATATACTGTAAGTAATCTGGACAATTACACTATGTCTAGCGTTCCTTCTTGTCCTCATCCAAACCTTTTGATTAGAATAAAAAAATAAAAAAAAAACAATATAAGTACAGTAATCAGGACAATTACATTATATCTGAGTAAAAGTATTTCAATGTGCTCATTATGTTTCTGCAACATAAAGTGAAAACAAGTGTGTTTTTAGGCAGTAACTACCCAGGCTTACGTATAATATACATTTATAATCAAAACAAGTGTTCGAAACAAACTTTTAAGTGGTAGTGTACATGCTGCAACTTTCCTCGTGATTAATAAAGATTTATCTTGTGTCTTGTCTTATTTAAGAGCATTCCTTTCACACCAGAATGTTTCCAATAACAAACAGCGCATAAATGCTATTGCAAAAAATCTTGGTGGGTTGTGTGTCAATATCGCGTGCTCTCGTCTTCACCCATTCATCACTCCACACACTGCTGCAGCTCTCATATATGCACTGGTCACCTTATTACTGTAATTCACTTCTAACTGGTCTACCACAAAAAAACTCCTACATAAACTCCAAATTATTCAGAACTTTGCTGCCTGCATGCATCACATCACCCCCAGCCTTCAACAACTCCACTGGCTCCCCATCAAACACAAATAATAATAATAATAATAATAATAATAATAATCTTTTATTTAGCTTAAAGATCAATTCAAACTATACAAGTACACAATAAATAACAAGATTTTTTAAAAATTCTTTTGTGTATCCTGTACTTTTAGTATGCTAATTAGGCCCAAACTCCCTTCCATTGCACTGAGCTCACATGACCTGAGACCTCATTATAAACTTCTTTAAAACATGAATCATGGCAGACACAGAGCCAACTTGCAAAAAAAGACATCTTGTTTGTTTTGACACCTTGTCATGTGACAATTACATTTGCATACCCATTAATATTATTAATATTTACCCCGTCTGCAAAAGACAATTATGTTTATACAACAGATTGTATCTGCTATTGTGACTTAATTATTATTTTTTTTATTTTAGCATACATTCTTACACATGTAATATAAATTTTGCGAACCATGTATGGTCTGTGTCTTCTGCAAAATGTTTTGTCTTTTACAGGGAAAAAATAGTGCAAAAATGTTTGTATCGTAAAGTACAGAAATTGAGGTTAAGTAAAATAAATAATCAGATAGATGAAAGTACAATTAAGACTGAAAGGATTTCTTGAATTTTGGTAGACCTCCTTTTGTCTACTCAGTACACAGCCTGTATTCTGCTTGTCCGGCCTTGAGTCCAGGGAACCCCTTAATGAAACACACAAGTCAGTGCTCAGTGAGATGTTCAAAGTTTATAATGGAAGACAGGAGTATATATATGCACACACACAAAAAGTACCAAAAGGGAGGGGTGCAGGAGTGGGTACAGCTGGTCTGGAATGTTTATAAAAGATGACGTGGAGAAGAACAGAAGCTTGAGAACAATTCTGCAATTATAAAATACAACTTCAGCAGTTGTATGACCCTGAACATAGATTATACTAAGGAATGTGTTTACGGATAACGCAGCATGTCGTGGTCAAAGAAAGAAAACACTCTGTTCTCATGCACACATAATATCATGAAACACACAAAAAAATAAATATTCCCTACAATCCCCCCCTTTTATTCATAAGAAACATCGTTGAATAAAACTCAGAACTTTCCAGGAGTCGCCCACGGATAATAGGTCATCGGATGCGGCACAGGAACATAACCTGAAACATACTTATACAAAATATTTTGCACACAGCGAAGAATGCATGGACCAGAGAGACACAACAGGTCTGATTCATAAATAACTACTAGTGGTGAACTATTGCCTTTCTTGACAGTGCTTAGAGTGCGGGCACGCTCAAACTCGTACCACCTCACGACTCGCTAAAACACCACCAGGAATGGTACACTAATAGCAGAAGTGATGTCGTCCCGCGGCAACCAAAGACGATCTCTCTGTGTCACGTCACGGGTTGGTCATCACTGCAGCACATCTTTAGTCTAGGAAACAAAAAATCACAGAGAAAGAAAGATAATAATACACAAGCATTTATTAATCTTTTGATCTCACGCAGACAGGACATCTCTTCAGCCTAGTAGCATGGATCCTCTGTGGAAAAAGATCGGTTAAGACAGCAGTACGAGTGATTGCGATTATTTCTGCTGGTCCGTCATATTTACAATCTCCCAGTTTTCTGGGGGTCAAAGATTTTTACCAGAACAGTGTCTCCCACATTAAAAGGATGTGTGGGTTTTGTTGAGGGTATTAGAGTCACATCAGCAATTTGTTCATAATGTTTAGAGTATCTATTAGAGCAGCAGAATATTCAGCAATATGTATATTCAAGATCAGTTGTTCCTATCACGGGTTTGCCTTTCCTCCATGGCACGGAAAAGGGTCTGCCAAATATAATTTCATGTGGTTACATGTGCACGTCTTTTCTTGTTGTCATTCTCATTTCAGCTAAAACAGCAGGTAACAAATCAAACTCTCCATGATTTGTACTGCTTTAGTGAATTTTTCTTTCAATGTCCTATTTGTTCTTTCTACTATACCTGACGACTGTGGATGATAAGGAATGTGAAAATGCCAGGACAGTGAAGGATATTTACACAAATTCTGTGTTACCTGTGATGCAAAAGGTGTTCTTTTATCTGAGTCAATAGCATGAGGCACGCCATTACGAGGTATTATTTCTTTCGCTAGGACTCGGGTCACCACCTTTGCATTCTCTCAAGCACAAGGGAAAGCTTCCACCCACTGAGAAAACTTGTCGACCAAATCCACAAGATATTTGGATGGGCCACATGCAGGCATATGCGTAAAATCTATTTGCCAATCTGCAAACAGAGCAACCCTAACGCTAAGACTTTTGTGTTTACCTAAACCCTTTGGCACGTTATTCTGAGCACTCACCAAGCATCTAGATATTAATGAATCAATTGTTGGTATGGGTGGGGATTTTCCCAGATTTTCTCCCTAATTTAGTCATAGCCAATTCCAACGTGTCAAGAAGGAACTCCACCATCAAGGCTACAGGGAGGATGAAGGCGAGCATGTGTTTCCTCTGATCCCCATGATACCGGCCGACCATATCTTTTTAAACTGCTTACTCATGCACCACTAGGAGCGGCATAACACACTCGGTTTAGCGCTATCCGCTCCTCCTACAGTACTTGTGTGAGCTCACAGATTGATGTGAGAATCCTCCACATCAGCCTTCTGGTTAAGGAAAACAAGATAAGTCTTGTTAAGACAAAAATGAATGAATTGTATAGAATATTCAGCTATGATAAAAAAATTAACTACTGTATATCAATATGGCTATGTGGCACTAGAGTGGACTGTTTCTGGAATTCTAATAAAACGTTAAAACTACATACTATTCTATTAAAGAGCTTGACAGATGTGTTATAATCATATGTAAAAAAAAAAAAAAAATCTAATATTTAAGTTATATTTAATTAATGCATAACTCCTATTGATTTAATGCATTAACTGGACACAATTCGCAAATTATCAAGTCACAGCGGCTTTTGTGATTAGATTCACTCTAAACAGATCACCAGTTAAGGAATCTTAATTGACAATTATTTGTAATATTTCCTGATACACCACCAAATTAGCTGTATTCCAGCTATAAATCTAATTAGATCTACAGGAAAAGCGAAGTTGCAGTAATTGTTTTTATTACACATTTACAAGCTAAGCTAAAAACCGAAAAAAAGAAAGATGTATTAGTTGAAAGAATTAGTGTCTAATGTGGTAGAGAATGATATACACAATTTGTCTTTTATAGAAAATCACAGTCAGTCTCTGGGATTGTATTCTGTATGGAGGCTCCTACACTGATCTGCAAATCATTTGTTAGACTGTGCTGCTCACTCTAATTGTCAGTGTGCGTTTTCCTATACCTGTTTACTTCTCCTAAACCAGGTAGCCACGGTAAGGGCATGTGACAACCTTGGCTTGTGATATATCGATGCTGGGTGCATGTTGGGTCACCAGTATCTTCATGGAGGGACTGAAATCTTTGGTGCCCACTCAGGAGTCCTGTAGGTTTTAGGAAAGCAATGAGACCATTTTTTTAAAGTAGGAAAGGGCAAAATGAAGTAATGAGAAAAATCATTCCCACTGAGATCTGGTATTCATACTGTACCTATACCTATTTTAACATAGCTGAGGTTGCAATGCTTGGTAAATATCATGAACAAATGCGGAGCACCCATTCAGCTACTTCTTCTCAGCCTGAGTGAGTTTTTTTTTTTAATGCAATTAGAAATATGAAATTATATGCAACTTAGGTTTCAACCCCAAACTTTCAGACAGTATAGGTACATGCATGGGTGACAAATACTGTACATGGATAGACTTCAATATACAGTATGTTAAGACTGTATTAAATGTATTCTATGTAACTATAAAGGGCTGGTATATGAGGAATAAAGTAAATGGTTAAATGAAAAGTGATTACAGCATATAAGTAGATATAAGTAGATACAGTATATAAATCTACATAAATAACCAAGTCAAGTGGCAAAACAAATTTCTGAGCTTCATGATAAGGCTAAAATATCTTTTACTTGTGCGTTTAGAAGAAAAAGAGAAGAATAACTGCCATGGCAATTTAAATGACCATGGGCATCTATGGTTAACCCAAGGATGACATCCATAAACTCCAATCACCCTCTTTTAATGAATCTACCTACTTGTCTATGTATGAAGCAAGAGATAAAAAGGTTCTTAGATGTGTCTGAAATTAATGTCCAACACTTTTAATAGCTGAATAGGCGCCCACATCTCTGCCAAAAGAGAAAGTGATGTTCATGTCAACTAATGAAGAATTTGTAATAACATCCAAATTTATAGTAATTAATTTTTACTTATAATGAAACTAATCAAACCCCTGTCTTATTTTTACAGTGCTGACAGTTTGTGAGTGTTTTCTATGGAATAATTGAGCCAAAATATTGGAATGTCACCGTATCTTTGAGAGTGTGACTGTCCTCTTGTCATAACACCGCCAGAGTCTGTCTTGCCATCACCTACAACACATCACCACCTATAACAAGGGCCATAATGGACTACAATTCCTAATACTGCACTACTCAGTTATTTTCACACTCACCTGAGTTCTAATTGTGCACACCTGTTCCTAATCAGTCACACACCTCAACACCTCTGAACTCAATTTGTTAGAAATATAAATCCGACTACTAAAGACAGATTCACAAGTAGTCTGCCGGATTTGTCCCAATTTCTTATTAGACCC
>JAQMYK010016833.1:0-10057 GCA_030014345.1 Clarias buthupogon | reverse complement strand
GAATTACAAATTTTAGCAGATACAAATGGGACGCAGTTCTACAAACATTTGAAGATGCGAAAAAATCATGGAAGTAGCTCTCATGTATTTTACAAAAAAAATAGACAGTGCAGTTCACCAGATACCAATATTTGTAATTATGTATAGATTTACAATTATGTAAATATGGCTGACTTTAAATAAGGTCAGCTGTGTCATTAGGATTCCCATTACAATTTAAAGACTTAGTCTTGAAAAAAATATAATACAATTTAAAGACTTTTGAAAAAAATACACCCAACCTGTATATTTCGTTTTTCTAATGCTTTACATTGTATACAAAGGTGTATAAGACTCACTTTGTTTGGAATTCAGAATTCATTTGTAAGTCGGGGACTCTAATTTGTATCATACTTGTACTATACTGTGTCACAGGTTTTTCTTTTGTCTTCCAAAATAAAAATGTTATTACAATTTTGAGTTTGTCTTAACACCTTATTGAATGTTTGCATTCAGAAGAATTTATGAAGAAATCTGTCAAATATGCTGCTTTACTGAAGGTGTTTGACTGTAATTATTTAGGGAAAAAACTGTAAACTAATGACATTTTGCTGATAAATGTCTAGTGCTGTTTTTTTTAATCCGTCTGTTTAATCATATACATTTAGGAAAAAAATTTATAACTTTTCTGAAAATGATTAACAATTTCTGCAAATTTAATGTCTTTGCACATAATATGAATTAGAGTATTTTACCCTAATTGTACAATTCTTGTTTGGCAGCCATTGCTGCCAATCATTTGACCATTAGTTTTATTCATTTATTTTTATTTTTTAACAGTGTACTGTATGTGGAGGGAAATGATTAACAGAATGACCACAAAATAAATCTCGATTGAACAGATAATTGATTAATTAATAGAGATTATCTTTCTTCCCCAGTCGAGCTACATTTTATGACTCACCGTGTGCATGTTCTGCCTTGCTCTCCAAAACATTGGAGGTTTTGAGGCAGTGCTGTCTGAGCTCATGGTGGGCATGGTCTAGAGGGTGTACTCTTTCGACAGTTTCTGGTGTTGCATCAAAACCCTGTGCTGCAACTGAAAAAGGGAGTTCTATGGAAAGTGAAACTATTATTATAGTTCATTACTAAATAATTGTTACTAAATGATTATTTGTCTGTGAGCAGTTCCTTAGGCAAACCCACCTGACAAGTTCCTTTTTGGTGCTTTTGATGTTATAGGAATTGCACCTGGAAAAGTCGGTGACATAGACTCTTAGGATAAGAATGAACCATGGCCATGGCCTGAATTGTGTTAGGGCCCAACAAGGTGCATGTCTGTCCACTCAAATTTTAGCAGCTAAGTGTGAGGGAAAGATGGGACCAGGTTCCAGCTTACAAAGGGAGTTTGCTGGCTCTTTATTTTATCTTCCTGGTCTGGCCATTGAAATTGGGCCTAGATTGCTGTGTTATATTTCATTACCTGAGATGAGGTGCAGTGCATGATCAGCTAGGTTCTATTTAACATCTATATGTATACAGTCAAAAGTCAAAAGCGATAGGAAGGATAAAGGCCCTCTTTGACTTAATGCTGATACTGGGACTCCAGTATGAGTCCATTCCAGCATAACATTGACATTGTGTCATGGGGTCGTGACAAAGTGGCGGAGAGATGAATCCAGACGCAGAGAAGCAGAGGTGGTCATGAGGTGTTTGGGGAGCTGCGAGATCCTGAAGCTATGTTTCATGGAGAGACGTGAAGCAGAGCCATAGTCAAGGAATGATGGCGAGTGTTCAAAGCCGTGTGATCCATCAGCAAGGGCGTGGAGCCAAAACGAACATGAAACAGAGCCGTAGTCGAGAACGAAAGCGAAAGTTCAAAGCCATTAAATCCAAGCAAAGCAATAAATACAAATCGTGAGACGGGAAGCAAGAATGAGAAACCAAGCAAAATCGGTAATGTGAAAAAACTATAAACTGAAACATGAGAAAACTGCGGCGAAACAACACACAATAATCCAGCAGCGAGATTCATAATAAGCCACAATAATCCAGCAGCAGCTTCCTTATAAGCCGGAAGAAATCAGCGCCAGATGAGAAACCGGTATGCCGGTGGGGCGGTCCGGGGGCATGTATGGAGAGATCTTATTGGGCAGTTTACGATACGTCGTAGCTGAGAAACGTGGAAAGTAGGGTTGATCCGTCACATTGAAGATGGGAGCAGGAGTCGAACAGCACATGGGTTGATAACAAGCAGGGGCCGATGAAGCGAGGTGAGAGTTTTCGTGAGAGTGTTCTCAGACGGATGTGCCGGCGGACAAAATGTTGCACCAAGGGTAGCCCAGGCAGCACTGGAACGGGGAGAGCCCTGTGGAAGCAGATGGCAGGGAGATGTGAGAATACTTGACCCATGGGAGGAACTTACTCCAGGTGGTAACATCATGAGTGGCTGTTGGATTGGGGATGAAAGCCAGAAGACAGGCTAGGAGTGGCCACGATGAGTTTACAAAAGGCCCTCCAGAACCATGAGGTGAATTGAGGTCCTCAATCAGAAACTATGTCAGTGGGGAGACCGTCAAGACGAAATAACATGGAGGATCAATCACTCTGCAGTCTCTTTGACGGAGGGAAGCTTGGGGAGCAGAAACAGGTGGACGGACTTGGAAAAACGGTCAACGATGGTCATAATACAAGTGTTCCCATCAGATGAGGGACAGAAAAGACAGGATAGGATGAAGTTGAACCTGGAGAAAAATTGTGACCAACAAGCCTGTCAGGCATTGATCCTCTTGGCCCTATTCAAGTATTCAGGGTTCCTGTGATCAGTCCATACTAAAAACGGGAGCTCGTTTCTCTCCAGCCAGTGTCTCTACTCCTCTAGAGCTAACTTGATGTCTTGTAGTTCTCAATCGCCCACATCGTAGTTCCTCTCGGCCGGGGACAGACAATGGGAGAAAAATGAACAGGGATGCAGTTTGTTATCCTGTGGCGACCTCTGGGACAGGAGGTCCCTCAAACACCGGTTTTGGACGCATCAGCCTCCACCAGAAACTGGCGGGATGAGTCGGGGATGATCAGTATGGGAGCTGAGGTGAACCTTCTCTTGATGTCGGCGAAGGCTCTCTCTGCCTCCTTGTTCCAACAAAAGTCTTGGAGGAAGTCAGAGAGGTTAAAGGAGTGGCGACAGAGCTGTACTCTTGAATGAACCGGCGGTAGAAATTGGCGATGCCCAGAAATCCTTGGTCTTGTCGTGAGACTGGGGTTGGCCAGTTGGAGAATGCCTGAACCTTGGTCGGTTCCATCTCCAGCCGCACGGGGGAGATGACAAAACCTAGAGAGGAGGTTGCCGTCATGTGAAATTCACATTTCTCTGCTTTGACATACAAGTTGTTCTGTAAAAGAAAAAAATCAAAATGTCGTCCAGATAGACGAATACATAAAGGTTCAGGAAGTCTCTGAGTACATCATTGATCGGGCTCTGGAAGACAGGGGCATTGGTGAATTTGAACGGCAATACCAAATATTCATATTGCCCTGTCGGGGTGTTGAAGGCGGTCTTCCACTGGTCGCCCTCCCTAATTCTGACGAGATGATATGCATTGCGCAAGTCTAGCTTCGTGAAGATGGTGGCCCCTTGGAGAAACTCGAAGGCTGCAGACATGAGCGGTAAGGGGTAGCGGTTCCTGACTGTTACCTCATTAAGCTCTCTGTAATCTATGCATGGACGGAGTGACCCATCGTTTTTTTTTTCAAGTAAACCCCACCTCAGCGGGTGAGGAAGAAGAGGTACCGGAAGGAGGTCTATGGTCATAAGGTTGATGAAGAGGAAGTGAAGTGGCCCGGGTCTTGTTGAAAACCAGCTTGAGATCATAGTATTCGGCGGGAACATTGGAGATATCCAGAGGATCGTCAGACTTAGCCGGAGTGAAAGGCAGGGGGAGAGCTGAGAGAAGACAAGACCTGGAACATGAAGGATGACAGCCCATGAGGTATGCTTAGTCCAGTCAATCTGTGGGCAATGAAATGCTAGCCAGGGAAGACCGAAAACTACAGAAGCATGGGATTTATCAATAACCAACATACAGAAATCATCACCGGATGAGAAACCGGTGTGTCGGAGGGGCGGTCCGGGGGCGAGTAAGGAGAGATGACAGCGTGGAAAAACATGACCGACTGATGAGATGCCTGACAGTGTGGGAAAGGAACTGTCAAGGGATGAAAGCAGACTTTAATCATGGTGTAAGCATGAGTTCGTGACAGATTGATTGAGGATAACATTCATTGTTTGAGAAACTTCTAGTAGTGGTCATGGGGCCATAGCTCTGGTTTGTTTGGCACGGATTCATTCAGATACAGCTTGCCTGGACAACAAGTCTGCTCCCATATTCATATGCCCCGGAATGTAAATTGTCCTGAGGGACAGGAACTTGTCCTATTCCCCAAAGCAGAATCTGGTGCGCTAGTTTTTTCCAGCGGTGCAAGCACAGTCTGCCCAGGCAATTATTTACGAGACTACCGTAGTGTTGTCCACCCACACTAGGACATGGTAGCCTAACTGCTGGAGGGAGTATTTCAGGGCCAGAAATAGTTATCGTTTCGTGGCAATTGATGTGCCACGTGAGAAGATGACCTTGCCAGATCCCTTGGGCTGAACGGCCATCTAAGACCGCACCCCAGCTCATGAGAGAAGTGTCTGTCGTTAGCAGCTTGCGATGACAACACGGACCTAGAGTGGGACTCAGAGTCAAAGACCGGGGTCTGAACCACATAGAAAGGGTACAAAGCTCTCGGCGCGTAACCCTCATTGCCTCTGGGGATTGGCCCTTGGATGAAATCCCCTGGCTCTTAGCCACAACTGAAGCAATCTGTACAGAATACAGCTGCCATGAGACCTAACACTCTCTGAAAGTAATAAAACGTTACTTTCTGGCCTAGCTTGATCTCCTTTTGGATATTGAGAATGGATTCGACACGTACAGGTGACAGCTGTGCCCGCATTGTGGTCGAATCCCATGTGACACCCATATGTTGTAATTGAGCAGGAAAGAGAACGCTCTCGTGGTGTTGAGTCTCAATCCTAAGAATCGAAGTGAGCTAGGATGACATCTCGATGTCGAAGCACTAGCTGCTAAGACTGAGCCAGAATCAGCCAGTCGTCTATGTAAGTCAGGATACGGATGCCCTGGAATCATAGAGCCAGGCCTGCATCCGTACATTTTATATATGGCATGGCTAGGCCAAATGGAAGGACCTGATACTGGTAGGCTTCGCCCCCGAAAGCGAACCTCAGAAACTTCCTGTGTTGCGGAAATATTTCTATATGGAAATATGCGTCCTTCAAGTCGATTGTCACAAACCAAACCAAGAAATACTGATTGTTATAGCCTGATTCTTTGTCTGGGAGGGGAACATGTTCTATAGCCCCTTTTTCCAGCAAAGTCTGTAATCACTACAGTGCTTTGTACCTAAAGAGACATACTTGGCAGTACGTTCCCCACTGCTAGCTTCTCAAAAAGGGCACAAGTCTTGGCACTTCGGCTAGATGGAGGGGTGTTAGATGTTCAGCATCCTGAAACATCGCAGGAAGGAGGCTGGAGACTGCTGCTCCCTGAAACACCAGTGGTGGCGGAGATTGAACCATGGACTCCTGAGGGTGCCAGGAAGGAGTTTATATTCCTTATTGGAATTTTTACATGGCTCTCGCTGGGGGGATACACCCCTATGGTCCTGGGCACGTACTGTAAGCCTCAGGACTTCTTTTTAGAGGAGATGATGCTCCTCAGGTCTGGCCTCCTTGAGGCGGACTACAAAGCACAGCGGGTTCTGCCCCAATCTCTATGAGGGGGTGTTGGGCTTGCCACACTCTCCTTTTGCGCTTCACGCCTGGTGAGAACCGGACCCGCTGCCTGAAAAAGCTTTGAACGTTTGGGGGATTTTTATTTTATTTTATTTTTACTACGAATCGAGGTGTAAGCGTTCGACCGCGTGTGTTACCACCTCTCCTGATATGCTCCTTCATCACTAGAGGAACACTCTGAAGTGATAGGTTCCATCTCCGCAGGAAGAGAGAGAGAAAGTTTCTTCCACCCCTTCACAAGAAGTGCCAAAGCGCACTTGAGAAGTGGACAGTAAAGGCTCATGATCCAGTGAGAGTGAGGGAAATGGAGGATTCCGTCTCATGTGCTTCCACCAGATCTGCACGCGAACCCCAGGAATGCGCTGCGGCTCGCGGTTTCATTTTAAAAAAGGCGAGCCAAGCGTGAGGGACTTTAATAGGGAGGAGATTGCAATGCTCACATGCTCCCTCAAGCCCGAGGATAGCGTGCTTTTCCCCCAAACACTGAAAACAGAAAGCGTGGAGATCGCCCTCAGCGAGATATCTTTTACCCGGAGGCAACTCTCCTGTCTAACTCTACCATCTTTCTGGTGAGTAATAAGACACTTTCTATTTTGAAAAAGTGCTTGCACACACGCACACACACAATGCGGTCCTTGAAGACGAAAATACCTGAGGATGTTTCCAGTTCAGTCCTATTTATAACATGCAGGTGCACCTTATCAGATGACATCACCTGACCGAGGTTATATAAGCCAAAGTTTTTGGGGTGTTTGACACACACGTGCTTCACAACAGGGCAACAATGAGACGTTCCCATAGTGTTTTCACGCAGCATCGAGTGTAGCTTTTGAAAGGGAACTGTACATTTTGTTCATAGACAAGATATTATTCACAGTAAAAACTTTGTATGGTAGTGCAAATAACAATTGTGTGCATCACATATGATAAGTTATTTTTTATTATGTATGTTAATGACAGCTTGTACAATACAAAACACACAGTACAATGTATGAATAGTGCAAATAACAGCCATGTGTGTCACATATGGGAATGAAGTGATGACTGACCATTCTTCCAATACATTATATGGCAAGTTTGGTGTAAAGCGTTCTGAAATTCCAGAAGGGAAGAGGTGAAAAAGTTGTGTCCAGGATATAAGGGGTTTGTAGTGATTTTTCTTGCCTTATCAGTGAGGTTGATCAAAGAAAAAGGCTTCAATTTGGTGGAGAGCATAAATAACAGGCCGTTGAGCATTGGAAAAGAGTCATGTGGTCTGATGAAAGGATATTAAAGATACATTTATGGTATTTGCCTTTGTCTAGAGCATCTTACATTTTATCTTATTTTACATCTGATCAGTCGAGGGTTAAGGGCCTTGCTCAAGGGGCCAACAGTGGCTACTTGGTGGTAGTGTGGTTTGAACCTGGGACATTCTAGTCTAATGGCCTAAACAATATACGTACATTATATAAAATAAATAAATATATAAAAATATTGTAAAAAAATAAAAAAATAAATAATAATAATAATAATAAACATCCAAGGAGATTCATGTGTAAAACCTGGTCATGTGTAGTTACATTGCAGTTGACATTAAAAAACATCATAATTCTTTTTGAATAATTTATACTTCATATTACATTGACATTAAACATCTGAGGGGAAAACATCTGGTGACACAAGCAAACCTTTGCCATATCGTGAGTACTCACTTTCTTGGGTTATCTTTCTGATTCGAGTGTGTGTTTATAGGACGCGGGTTAAATTTGTGTTTTTCCCTTGCTCCCATTCTGTGAGAGTCCTTAGACTAAATTGCATGGTTATCCGGCCTACTCGCTTGCTTCCGCGTTTGGGTTTACCATCCACGTTACAAAGGGCTAACCGCTAGTGTGCTAAATCTTCTGATCATCCCGGTTAGTTTTGTGACAGAATGACTGAGCCACAGGCGGTAAACCCAGCGGATTATGCGCAGCTATGCGGCGTGGTAGATCGGCACGCCGAGCTAATCAACAAGCTAAACGGAGAGCTCATGACGTCGCGGCCCTGCGCCGTGAGGTGGTGGAGCTGCGGCGGGAATACGCGGATCTTCGCGAGGTTGTTGCTAGCACAGCTAACCGGCCTCCCGTCGCGGCGGTCACTACTCCGCCCCCCAACTCCAACTCCTGATGTTTTTTTGGCTTTGCCGGACAAATGGGATGGCGCGAACAGGAGATGCAGTGTTTTCCTAACTGCTCTAGATCTGGTGTTTGAGTTTAATGCCATCAAATACTCCACCGATCGATTGCGCATTGCTCTCCTCGTTTTGTTGCTTTCAGGGCAGGCAGCTGAGTGGGCCACGGCAGTCCTTTGTTCTGATTCTGATACCAGCCATTCATACAATAAATTCACCCGCCAGTTAAAAATTACCTTTGAACATCCTGCCTCCTCTCTCGCCCGAAGCCAGCCCCTAGAACCCTGCCACCAGCACCCACCTTTGCCTACACGACTCTACGCCCATCGACCACCTTCACTCCCACCAACCATGGAAATGTCGGCTCTCCACCTCCTGCCGTGGTTGAACCCGGAGCCGGGGAACCCATGCAAATAGGACGTGCCTCCCTAACCGCAGCTGAGCGAGAACGCCGCTTCAGAGAGGGGCTCTGCGCCTACACTATGGGTCTGCGGCGCATCATCGAGCCATCTGCCCTATCCGACCGGGAAACGCTCAGGCCCGGTGAGACAGGGGAGTTACTCACCGGGTTCCCTCCAACTCTCCAGCAGCACCACCAATATTTCTTGGCTCACGGTTCAGGTACACCTCCAGTTTGGCCACAAACGGATCCGAAGTACGGCGTTCATCATTTCTGGTGCCGCCGGTAACTTTATTGACTCTACCTTTGCCAAAAAACTGGGAGTGAAAATCGAGACATTATCCCAGCCGGTTCAAGTTACATCTGTCGACGGTCGGCCCCTTTCTTCCAGCCCTATCATCAATCAAACTCAACCCATCACACTGATCATTGAACAGCACCAAGAAAAAATTAAATTTCACCTTTCATCCATCTCTTCTCCACCCATCATCCTCGGCTACCCCTGGCTTCTGCAGCACAACACGCTCATCTCATGGTCTCAACGTCGGATCATACAGTGGGGCCCGACCTGTTCTGAACTCTGCCTACGGGCAATGGCTGGGACGTGTTCTAGGGAGTCTGAGGCCCCCGACGTCGACACCAACGCCATTCCAACCATCTACAGAGACCTGGCTGAAGTATTCTGTAAGAGGCGTGCCACCCACCTACTCTCTATCGGCCACCGAGACCCAGGCTATGGAGGAGTACATCGCCAATGCACTTCGACAAGGTACCATCCGACCCTCCTCCTCGCCCGCCACCGCAGGGTTCTTTTTCGTTAAGAAAAAGGGGCCGAACTTCGCCCATGTGTCGACCTTCGGGGGCTCAATAACATCACAATTAAAAATCGACACCCATTGCCTCTTACCAACTCTGCCCTGGACGCCCTCTCTGGTGCCACCAACTTTACAAAGTTGGACCTTCGGAGCGCCTACAACTTGGTGCGTATCAGAGAGGGCGAGGAGTGGAAGACGGCCTTCATCACCCCCCTGGACATTATGAAAGTTTGGTCATCCCGTTTGGACTCTGCAACACTCCTGCCGCTTTCCAACATTTCATAAATGACACACTGAGAGACATGTTAGGCTGTTGGGTCTTCGCTTACTTGGACGATATACTCATATACTCCCTTACAGTCGAAGAACACGTTCTCCACATTCGGTCCTCAAGAGACTGCTCGCCCATCAGCTGTACTGTAAGTTGGAAAAGTGCGCTTTTCACGAGCGCTCCACCACTATCCAGGGTTTTGTCATCTTATCCCAGGGTGTGGCCATGGACCCGCAGAAGCTGGAAGTTGTTCGTCATTGGCCCCTACCCAAGACCCTCAAGTTCAACGGTTTTTCGTGTTTGCGAACTTCTATCGTCGCTTTATCCGGGGCTACAGTACAGTTGCAGCACCACTAACCGCTCTAACATGACCAGCTTCCAATCCTTTTAAACTCAAACCTTCAGCTATCTCTGCCTTCTAGGAATTATGTCATCACTTCACCACTGCACCGATCCTCCTTCATCCTGATGCAAAGATGCCGTTCGTTGTGGAGGTGGACGCCTCAGATGTGGGCGCCGGGGCTGTTCTCTCCCAGCGAGGTCCAGACCAGAAACTACACCCATGTAGTTTCTACTCCAAAAA
>JAQMYK010016690.1:0-10071 GCA_030014345.1 Clarias buthupogon | reverse complement strand
TTTCCCATAAGAAATAATGGAAACTCAAATTATTCGTTCCACAGCCCCAAAAAATAAATACATAAAAATAATTAACATAAAATATAAAATAAAAATAAAACAAATTAACCTGGACTTTACCTTTAAAAAAAGTAAAAAATAAATTCAGACAGAAAGAAAATATTTTCCTACACCATTGTTGGTGAACCTTAGCCGCCTAGGGTAAAACAGACCATTTCGCACGACCCCAATGCCATGGAGTTTGTCACTGGACCTCATTAAAGGAAGTCCGGGGTTTTGCTATTTTTGCTGTGTGGTCGGGAAAAACAGAAATGCTGAATTCCTTGAATTTAACCTCCTTTAACTCTCTGGCATGCAGTAAAACATCAAGACATAAAGACATTCACAAAGGCTCGAGGTCATTCACCAGGCTTTGGTACAAGCTGCAGAGTGCGGTGTGATCTGTCCAAAATTGGCTCCTTCACCAGGCTGAACACCTCTTTAAGCAGCGCAGCGATGCTGGAGGTTGTGCAGCTGTTCGGACCCTCAGGAAAACAGATTATCCGAACATTATTACGCCGTGATCTTGCGTCCAAATCTTCACATTTCTTCTCCAGTTTAACTAGGGTTTAGCCTCCTAAACCACGTCCTACTCCATTACAGGCTCAACAGCGCTCTATATTGCTCTATATTGCACAGATGTACAGAAAGATATGTACCTCTGTGCAATATACTGTACATGTACACCCCTGCCACAAAGTCTCCATACAACTCTGAAGAATGTTTGCAGAGTTTGAGAAGAGATGTAATTTCCAGGCCTAGGAAATGTGCTTGACAGGGGCGACCAGAATACCAGAACAGGAACACACTCTGACCTACTGTAATAATCACACAAGAAAAAACATTTAATTAAAAACAACAATGATACCTACTAATCTTGTATCTTCTTCCCATAGGAAAAAAACACTAACCAAATATGAGTAAAAAGAAATCTCCTGTAGATCTGCCAAAACCCAGCATTAGTCATGGGTGTGTCAGTGCAGAGTGCATGGGAAAATTACACATCTGTACCAGGGCACCATTAATGCAGAAAAATATGCTGCAACATATGCTGACAACATTTTTTTTTCATGGATGTCCATGTTCTTTCCAGCAGGTTAATGCCCAAGTGCAATCTGCCTGGATTACATGTGAATGCCTGCGTAAAAACTAGTATGGGTGCTAGACTGATCTGTCTAAACATCCTGTTTTTGTTTAAAAAATGCACTGTATATGTCTTAAAATGATTTTAATATGTTACATATATAGGCATATATGTTAAAAACTACATTTTTATGTAGTTTTTTTTTTTTTCCGATGAAGTGAGATATGTATACCCAATCAATGTCAGCATATTTTAAGTGTACACTTACAGTAGTACACTTAAAGTATATGGCTGTGTGTACTAATGTACATACCTGACAGCAATTAATGAAATTTAAGTATATATTTAGTTATTATAAGTACATTGCAGCAATTTTTACTGTTACAAAAACTGTACGTGATTAATATACTATGAGTATATTCTTATTGTAGCAGTAGCATGCTGTTATATTCTAGCCAATTACAAATGCTAAAAAAGTATACATTGACGTTAATACAAGTATACTTTATTATATAATATGATACACACAGTCTTCTATAATTCTGCATTGCAAATGTGTTACCAGTGTGTTACACTAAAGGTGTTCATGAAAATTTACAAATGCTCAATGCATTTTCTAACACTAGAACATGTTTTTGAAACACATCACATTACATTACATTACTTTAGTTTAAACCTGGTGTGTTGATTCTAGCTGATACACAGAGATTGAAAACTGAGAGCTATGGAGTATTATACCAGAAGCAAAGTACATAAGATTTAACAATAACACATTATACAATACAATACATTCTATAGTTTAAAAACAATGATGCAATGATGCAGCTTCCAGGCATGAATTTAAACTAGAAGCGAAGAACTGGGGAGCCAATCAGAAAACACAGTCCGAATCTGCCCGCCTCCATTGGCTGGTGTTGCACCGATTCTAGCTTCTGGTTGGCTAGAATAGTTGCAGAATTATATTGCTGCTGCAGTTTGTGCAAGTATAGTTTTATGATAGTGAGCGCGCAGAAGAGTAAGAGAGTGCAAACATAAATTATTTTGAACGCGCAAAAGTGAGTTTCGGCATGCAAAAACAAGTTTGAGAGCATGCACGCGAGAGAGAGATTCAGCGTGCAAAATTTGTCTAAAAGCGCGCATGCACGAGAGAGAAGGCACTAAATATAAGCATAAATAAGTGCATATAAATAAGTACATATAAATTTAACTGAATATATACTGAGACTATCGTATATTAAAATTTGTATTCTAATGTATACTTTCTGTACATTTGTACAATGATTATTTCGAGCATATATTTTTTTAAATATAGCAAAATACATTGAAAAAGAACATTTAAACAAGTGTGCTTTGCAAATTAGACCAACCTTTCACTTAAAGTATATTTTCCAATAATATATTTTTGGAAAGTGTACTATAATACAAAGTATGTTTAAAGTTTAATTCCAAAATTTGGTAAAAGCATGATGTTAGTATACTTTTTATATATTAACTGATGGTACAACTTTTTGTTAGTATATTTGCAATGTACTATTGAGGATTTCAATATATTTGTAATACACTAAAGTGTAATTTTTTTTCACTGGGGACAAGCTTGGTACACCTTTTGGTTATTTTTTCATGCTTTTTGAAAGAATCCTTCAACTTCAATCACCTGTTTTTAGTTTGTCATTGTGGAGTATTGTGTAAAGAATGATCACCCAAGTAAAAAAAAAAAAAAGTATGCTAAGTATATTAAATCCTAATATGTGCATTTAAGTTGTAATTAAATTGTACAAAAGCACAATTTTAAGTGTATTAAGTATACTTTTGTTTGCTAAAGTGGAAAAACTTTAAGTATACTTCTAGCCAATTCCAAATACTAAAAAAGTACACTTCGTGGTTAATACAAGTATACTTTATTATATCATACCGTACACACAGCCTTCTATACAGTCATACAGTATTGCAAATTTCTTACCAGTACACTAAAGGTGCTTAGGATAATTTACAAATACTGAAGGCATTTTCTACACTATAACATGTTTTTGAAACACATTACATCAGTAGTTATGAGGCAGATTTTATTCATGAGTTCAACAGATTTATTTTACACAAAGTTACAAAAAAAAAAGCATTACTATAGTTTATTTGTGTTCAACAAAATGTCAGGTTGCCTCACAAACCAAAATATAAACTGTTGTCTGAACCAAGACAGACATCAGTATTGGAATATACAGAATTAGTTCAAATCTGGTGTGTTGTTTCTAGCTGTTACACAGAGACTGAAAACAGGCCGAGAGCCACAAAGCATTATACCAGAAGCAAAGTACATAAGATTTAGCAACAACTCATTAGACAATACATTCTATAGTTTAAACTATGTACTTAATTACAAACTACCTAACAAAAAACATGAAATTTACCTCATGCAGATAAATAATAACGATATGAACTAGTGCACACAATGATGCAGCTTCCAGCCGTGAATTCAAAGGAGAAGCAGAGAACTGGAGAACCAATCAGAAAACAGACTGAATTTTACTGAAGATATACTCAAATTTAACTGAAAATATACTAACTGTATATAAAAAAAGCACTGTATACAAAAATTTGTATTGAAATGTATACTTTCTGTACATTTATACAATGATTATTTGATTATTTATGATATATATAATGATTATTTATTATACAAATATAAAAAATATGGCAAAAATAAATTGAAAAACAAAGTGTTCTTTGGAAATTACGTCACTAGGTGATGCAAGCATTACGTTTAATCCAAATGGTCATCATGAAATGTCTGAATGGATTAGACTTACTGAAGGATAAGGACTATGCTGCTGCTACTGAAAATTTCACACGATATCATATTAAGATGGATTTTATTTATTGTGACAAATATGGCAACAAAAAAAAATCAGGAACGAGGACAATACTTTTACATGGCACTGTATGTGTGCTGTGTTGTTTTCTGGGGCACTGTTATTGATTTTGCATTGTGTATGCTTTGCAAAATTGCCACACATTGTTGTTACTCACTTTGGCACATTTATTTTTAAATATTCTTAGAAATAATTGTGCTGTGTTGTTTGCCTGGGCTACTATTACTGATTATGTATTCTCTATGAATTGCTGCAATGTGATTGTGAGTGTGCCTTTTGGCCACATTGTTATGTAGTGCATTGACATGGCTATTTTTCATAAAAATGTACCACAGACTAAAATGTTCTTGTGAACCTGCCAAGTATAAGGCCTATTGTTATGCAGTGCATTGGCATGCCTGTTTTGTTTTCTTGGTCTGTTCTTGTGAAATTTCCAACCACTAGATTTTTTTGCATTCTTGTCATAACATTCGGCTATTCCATTTTTTATTCCATTTACACTGATGCGATTCGAAGATGTGTAAAAAGGCAGAGAGATTCACCCCTGAAAAGAAACTGTAGCTTCCTTGATCCACAATGACCCCAGACACTTATTCTGTCCCGGAGATCTGAAGAATATGCTGACATGGATGCTTCTGACATGATCTGACTACTCCACAGTCCACAGGTGTTCAGAAAACTCTCAGACCCCAGAGGTTTAACACAGATGACGCAAGCAAAGATGTATGGATGTGTGCATATGTGCTATTTCAGATGACCGGTGTGCCCACATAAGAATAAAAAAAAAAGGTCTGATTTGACCAAAAATGTGTCTTGTAATGTAAACATAGGCTATCAAACTCTTATCTTTACCATACATTTTTTCCATTGTAATAAAGCGTGAAACATTAACAACTGCTTTTCTGAGATTTGTAGTTTTTTGACAAAGATTTTTTTAGACTGCTTGATTTGATTTTACAGTTTTCATAATTGTACATTTGTGAATTTCTGAACAGTAAAAAATGAGTGACTCAAGAGCTAATCAGTTAAGCAAAATAAAGCACAGAACAGGAAATTGACAGTTCCTTAATATATGTTTCCCTTTTCTTTCTGAGCCCATATGATCACCACAGCTATCACACATGCCACAAGGGTTACAACACAGACTGATACAATGAGAGCAGTTAGGTTATTGGATGATGATAGGGCTGGACTTGGGACATACTTTGTTGCTTGAGCAATGTTTGATACCTCAGATTTTGCTAACTGTTGGTCTATTGACTGAATAGCAAAGAAATATGTGGTGCCATTTTCAATTGTAATATTAGGCTGGAAAGAGTGTTGTTCAGCTGAACCTGATTCTTGTGGCAGAAGTCCTGAAGTGTGGACTAAATTACTGCTGCTGAAGTTGAATCGAAGCATCTTGAAATCTTTACTCCATCTGATTTCATAGGAATGAGCTTAAAAGAAAAAAAAAAATTAGAATATTAGAATTGTATGTACATACTGAGTAAATTCTCTAAAGGTATGACTGGGCACCGGAAAATTCTTGTACAAAATTAGATGTAAATAAGAATAAAATCATCTTATATGAAATCACATTTCCAAATTACATAATAGTTTCAATGTACAACTATTTTTTTCGGTAGATACCATAAAATTGCATTTATTACTGCACTTAGACCTTTTTGGTTAAACACATTCTATCAGTTTTCTCGGGCAAATATCGATATAAACCTGCTGGTGTGTTCTCACTGCATCACATGCCTTGGGCAGTACAATTCTGGACTGGGCACCAAATTTGTCCTAAATGTAAGTAATTGATATTTTTATGATTGGAGTAAAGCTGCTCATACTGACGTGTGCTTAGGCAGCAGATTTTGAGACTGTTGTTAGATTATCTATTGTGCTCAAAAGATGTCTTGTCCAATTAGTGGTACAGTAAGAATCGACAGACCGAAAGGTAGGTGTGGTTTGTGAATGAAATTCTTATCGCTGATTGGACGGGACATCTGCCACTCAAGGTCAGTGGTAAGAATTTCATACTGCTGATTGGACGAGACATCTGTCACTTAAGGTCAGGGGGAAGAATTTCATTCGCAAACCACACATAGGCATTTTGATACTAACTGCTGATTGGACGAGACACCTGTCACTCAAAATATACAGCCAGTACTGCAGCCTCACAGACATTTAAATGTATTTTCATTTAAGGATTTATTTCAGTATTTTAGGATTGTACAGCACTTCAGCAAACTAAGTTGTGTTAAATGTGCTTTAAAATGAAACTTGACTTGACAGTACTTCTTGTATGTCTTGAGTGATAGATATCTCTTTCAATCAGCGATAAGAATTAAATTCGCAAACTATACCTACCTTTTCCGGTTTGACTGTATTGTTGTGGTGTTTTCTCATTGGTATTTTGTATCTGGATATGTCGTGTTTTCTGATTTCTTATTTTGTTTTCGGTTTTATTTTGTTTTTGAATCAACCTCAGACAGTTTGAAAATATATGATTACTCTGGGTTTAGTAGCATTTGCTAGTAATAGCATTAGCTCATTCAGTGCATCTGTTGCAAATGAGACAATGCTATGCAATGCAATGTGATTTACGCTTTATAAAATGTTATGCAGGTAATGCTAACTAATACTGACATTTTAAGCTTTCAAAGTAAATGGCTAACTAACTGTTCTGGGGTGAATCCCAAACAGCGTAAAATGTAAATCTAGTGTGCTATGTAGGGTGTAAAATTACTACATCCACACACCATGTAAAGCACTTGATGATCAGGGGTCAGAGAGAGATTTTGGATTCAGCCTTGTGTTAGAACTAGCTAGAACAAGCAGTTACTAAGAAGACAAATTGTTGTTTAAGATGATATAACCCTATCAGATGTGTTCTCTTACTGAAACTGCGTCTGTGACTTGTTTTGTTCTGTGACTGCCAGGCCACAGTTGTAAATAAGAAACCTGTTCTTAATCTGTCTTGCCTGGTTAAATAAAGGTAAATAAAAAATAAAATTGTATGTGTGTTTTGGCACTGGCGTGTCTTACTGCTACCATAACCTTCTCTAGCTTTTAAGAAAAAAAAAATCTCATTAACTTAAATAGAGACAATAAAGAGACCTGTGAGGGAACACCTGTTTATATGTATCTTTAACTGTATCATTATTTCAGATATTTTTTATGATTTTATTATAGTGTCAAACATGTCCAATATTAAATGTTCTATTCTCCAACAGTGCAAACATACACAACACTCACCTGTTCCCTTATCATAATCCTCACCAGGAGCCGTCCAGTTAAGAAACACAGTCTCCTCCTGAATTTCTGCAATCAGATCTGTGATCTTGCTTGGAGGGAAGTTTAAAGGTCCCTCAGATTCCACTTCAAAACTCTCCCCAGTTAGTGTTCTGGTGAATCTGCCAATGTTCTCTCTCTGCATAGTTACTGGGGGTTTAGGGGGGTTTAATACCACTTTACCTGTAAAGAGGATGTAAATGTTGATTATTTCTCTAAGAGAGAAGAGATACTTACTAGTGATGGGAAGTTTGAATCATTTTAGTGACTCGGTTCTTTGAATCTCGTTCATCAATATGAACGAATCTTTTTTTGAGTCATTAAGTTAATTTCGTTCTTTTGATCAGAAATAAAATAAAATGTTAAATTTTCAATAAACAGACCCCCAATATGTCTACATACAAAAATTCTTGCTATAGTTCCAGTAATGAAAATATTACAATTCAACTAAGGACATATTATAATAAAAAGAATGAGTAGCTCACCATCATATCTTCTAGTCTGAGTCATTTGTTCTTTTGAATCTATTGCACTGCATAGCGTCTATGGGAGTCACATGACAAATGGACGAATGACTCGAACTAGAAGAGTCATTGAGAAAGAATTGCTTAATTCTGTTTCCTGTACATAACCTACAGAGGTCTTGCGATGATTTGCGCAAACACGGCAAGTAAACAATGAACGAATCACTCTGAGACACTTCCTTCTTCTGAGTCATGTTAAAGATTCGTTCAAAAAGAATGACGCATCACTAATACTTACAAAGTCTGACAGCTGAAAATAAACCATGTCTTGCTACAGTATGTCATTATTTGCACTTCTGGGTTAACAACTGTCTCGTTTGGGACACTTCCTGTGTCGACATTTTGTCTTGTCTCCACTATAAAAGGGAACTGTGGAACACGTGTCCTCTCAGAGATGATAAAACTGAGTTTACTGATTTTTTTTATGTGCTTCCTCTCTTGACTTTGAAACCCTGACCTGTCTTGATTTTGACTGTTTCTTCAATACTTAAACTACCTGTTGTGGTACACCAACCAATTAAGCCACCCTCTGAGACTTTGTATTAGCTGCTAGCAAATGGAAAGTGCAGGAAACTGCTTCTCCTGCCTTCTCCTGGGATATTCAGTGAAGGTGGATCCAACATGTGTTTGTATACCTTAGAACCTGAACAGATCTGCCTCTGTGTTCTACAATTACTATTATTGCTATTGGATTTAAAGATAACCTGCATGCTCTGTATATCTGTATACTACTGAAACTGAGCCTGGCCTGCCTGGGTCTGTGAATGCTTCGGATAACTATCCTGTTATGAACCTGCTCCGAACTCATTTTGGCCAGCACTAGAAAACCCTGCATTTAAAAGTAGACACTTCAATTTTTCTATAGATATATGTCTCATGTCTGTATGTCTTGTTTTCACGGAGTTTCAGTTCATTTTAGTGACGTGTTTTTAAAAACAGTTCGCAGAGAGACAAAAGAAAGGACGCGCACGCTGTTTTTTTTCCTTATTTTGCAAAACCACACACTTTTGTTGTTATTGTGAGTGTACACAAAAAAGTAGATACCTAACAGATACGAATGGTGTATAACACTTATTTGTGTGACCAAAATCAACAGAGTATTCTTAGTGTCTTTTGCACTAATAAGAAAACCTCAGATAAGGCGACCTCATTTCACCTATTGTGAAACAAATAGACCTGAACTGAAAAGTTTAAAATCTTTAATCTCTATGTAATCTAGTCAACAAGGAGAATTTAAGTGTATATAAAGAATAAACTGTAATATTTCCATCCCCATGATACAAAGTTCTGTGGGCTCTTTATGACCCAGTCCCACTCTGTATGCCTTTTGTCCCCAACGAACAATCTATCCCACACTCTTTACTACTCAGAAATGCCAATAGCTCCTCCTTGTAGAAAGTTTTCAGCCTGCTACACTTGAATGATTAAGTACATGTTTCAATGACTGAACAAGTGAGACAGTCAATAGTGTGATTGAATCAGTGTCTGTGCAAAATGGTTCCATTAGGTATTTTGTATAAGTGTTCAATTCTGATATTGATAATAGTAAATCATAGTTACCATTAACAACATATCCAGGGACATACAGAGAACCACTGTGTCTGTGTACTGAATACAGGACTTGTCCATCTTGATTTTCCACTCGCACTTTTAGACTCCATTTTCCCTTTTTTAATTTTGTAGGATATCTGGAGTAGACACCATCATCTTTGAAAGCATCAGCACCTGGAAAAGGTATCCCGCATGTAACGTGTAAATTAAAAACTTTCACCGTTTATGAGTTTATACAATTTGACATTTTGAAAGTTGTACCTGCTCCATTATCAAAGAGCTCCAGTTTTTCTGAGTGCCCAGTATCTGACTCCATGGTCGTCCAAACTCTGGCCCCCAACACAGGATTGTAATTCTGACTGACCTCAGCCCACACAACTGTAGGTTTGGAGCCATCACGACTCTGCTTGGTCATTCTGACTGTAACTGTGACTGGGGGAACATCTTCACGAGCTGCTCGACTCATTACTGTTAAACTCATCTGCTGAGCAGCTGTTCCTCTGTTGAGGAAGCTGTATTTCCAATCCCCTGGCTGCAGAGCAAAATATATACAATAGAAATATAAATGTAGAAATATAAAATTGTCAAGATGTAAAAATATTATTTATTCATATCATTTTTTCATGTTATAATTATTGATCCAAGAAAAAGGTTTACCTCTGCAATTCCTGGAACAGTTAAAGTGATTGTGTTAGCAGTGTCAGTGGTGTTTCTCTGGTCATAAGCC
>JAQMYK010016623.1:0-10079 GCA_030014345.1 Clarias buthupogon | reverse complement strand
AAGTGTGATTAAAAATACAAGAAATAGCTTAAACCAAAATAACATGACTAAACATCGCTAAACAACAGGTGACATTTATGTTCAGTATTTCGTTTCTATTTAGAAAGATGGGAATTAATTAACAAACTGTTCTCACAAAATCTTCTCGCGATGTTTGCTTTGCTATTTCCGGTTTTCATAGTGACAAGATCTCTTTGGTTTATCTCAACATGATTGAATCTAATACATTTTAAGTTGTTAAATTTCATGCAAATACAACATAATTTATTCATGTTCATCTTGTAAATATGAAATTATGTACAAAACACATTACATTTTAGTACATGTAACAGGTAGCCAAGTTCCTTTTTTTCAGTGTGGTTCGGGTGGGATTTTTTTTAAAAATCCTTTTAAAAATCATATTTCTGATAGGAGGAAAAGGCTACGTTACAACTGTCCCCAGTCTCCCCTAATTATACATATTAAGATCTTTTTTTTTTCCTGGCAAACTTTTCCATTTCAGCGGTAGCAACATGTGGAAGATGGAAGCATTTTCTGTAGAACCTGTGGTTTTATTTTTAAGGAATCTTTACATTTTTCCTAAATAGTTCAAAAAGGGTGAATCCATTCTGAATCAAAAGCTGATTCATCAATTCAAATTAATACACTAAATTAACACAAGATTTATTAGATTGCATAATCAATTAAAATGCAGGTCTTCTTGACACAAGATGATCACAAAAAAATATCATCTTCCAAAAACTTAGAAATAAAGACAAATGCTGTGAAATTTCATTCTCGAAAGTCGACTTTGCTTCATGTTTTTGCGTTTGGCAAACAGTATCACTATCACAACCTGGCCAGCAAAAATTTTTAAATACCCCAAATGTCAGTCCCACCCACAGTAAAGTGTAAATGCAACAAAATCAGGCGAACGCAGCTTTTCAGTCTTATGAGATTTGTTTCATTTTATTACTTTTTACTGGCATGATGGAGAAATTAAAATTTAACAAATATAGATGATGAATATAACAAATTTCATGATTTCTCATACAGTACACATATCTTATTTTCTAACTTTATGTAAATTGGATGGGCATTTACAATAAAAAATAAAATAAAATAAAAAACTGGTAGTGAATGAATTTAAAACACTTTCAAAATTGTATATTGCTCCTTTCAGTAGACTGTAAAATTCCATTGGAATGAAACCACTGCTGTCCATTTGAGACTCTTGACTCATTATTAACAATGTGATTTTGCTAAAACTTAAACTTTGCTCCATTACTGAACCAATGTAATCTTCCTTAAAATCAAATGTGGCCATTAGCAATAAGAGAAACCTGTTCCGTGATTCTTTTGTGTGGCAATTCATTGACTTCCAATTCGAGTTTTTACAATTAATTGTTAACTTAAATATGTTTACATTTGAGGTGGTTAAACGTTGCAGTTCCTGAAGCTCCTATAGAAACTATTCACACATTGGCAGGCACAACAGTGTCCTGTGTGCCATTTACTAAGTTTGTTTGGAATTGTAACAAAAATTTAAGTGTAATATCGCATCTGAAGATACTTTGAAAATCACAATGCAAACCGAACTGCCACATAGGTATTGTGATAACATCGGATCAGGTGATCCCTGGTGATCCCCACTCTAATATATTAAAGTAACATGATTTCCCTCGAAGCCAAACTTAAAAAAATGTCAAACTAAAAAGCAATTTTACACTGACTCACCTTTTCAAATTTTTTTTTTTTTTCCACAGAATACATTAAACTATTAGGTGATCATATTTGCATTACATTGATCTATTGGAATTTCTTCTGTATCTTCTAATTATAACTAGAAATGTACTGTTTCAATGTTTCACTTACTTTGAGTCTAAAGCAGCTTTATGCAAAAACTTTCATTATAAAGTGATGTATTTTGTGGTATACAGATCACTTATTAGCTCAAATGTTCCTCTCTACATCCAAGGCAAGGACTTGACTATTACTTTGGTTTATCAAAGGCTGCTTTCAAAGGTGTCTATTTTTCTAATAAATATACAAATCATGCACTCTAAATGCACAATATTTTATATAGATGTCCTACTAAATATGTAGGAATAAGGACATAAAAGGAAAATACAAGATGCACAGAACGTTAAAACCAGAGTTTCTAAATCTACTACAAATGTCACATTAATACAGTATGTATTTTCCTCAAGTACAACTTACAAAATTACACCACTGTAAGGTTCTTTTCTGAATCACAATATTGTAGTGTAATCAAACAGCTGTCTGCATCTCAGACATCATTGCATACATTAACATGCTTTAATAAATTAGCACCCATTCCTCTTTTTTTGTTTTTCAAATATCCAATACAATTATAACTTTCAAATTTAACACACCAACTTACATACAAATATGGAACAAAAAATAAGATATATATTTTTAAAATAAGATATGACACAGCTAGGTAACAAATGCTAATGTAATGAATATAACTTTAAAACTGGAAAAAAAAAAAAAAGTTAAAAAAAAAAGTTTTTAAAAAAGTTTCACGACAACATACGCACGGCCTGGCCAAACAAAAAAAAAAAGTCACTATTTCAGAAGGGTTAAATTATTGGTCTTGCATGAAGCAAAGAAAACAACTAAGGTTTGTAGTTTTAAGGTTTTAAATGACTGTAACTGGGTGAGAACCCTTCAGCACATTATCAAAACCTGGTAGGATAGTGCTGAACAGTCAACTCTGTGGAAGAAATGTAGTATGAAAAGAAATGATGAACAGATCACTTAAACATCTGGAGAAATTGCATAGTAAATAAAAAAAAATCTACAATAAATAAAACAGTTTAATAGTGAAAGTAAGAGAATTTCCATACACACGCAGTGTGATGAGAACTCACAGGATTGGGACTAAACAGCTGTGTGTCCATAAGAAAACCACTTCTTAGTGAGACTCATAAGGAAAAAAAGGCTTCAGTTTGCTAGGGATTGGACTTTGGGGCAACAGAAAAAGGTCATGTGGACCGATGGCCACTGTACAAGCTTCTGGACAGTGCTATGATCTGGGGTTGCTTCAGTTACTCAGGTCTAGACTAGTTATGTGGCAATAAAATGAAGTCAGCTGACCACCTGAATGTACTGAATCACCAGGTTATCACATCTGTGGAGGTTTAATTCCCTGATGGGACAGACATATTCCAGGACACTTTTTCCAGACTATGAAAGTGTTTATGGGAGCATGAGGAATCATTAAATGTGATTGAATGAAATCTCTTTTTTTTTTGGACAGGTGGTGTAGGTTCACCTAGCAAAGAAAAAAGAATTACTGTTTTAATGTAACTAAGTAAAAAGTATATCATCCCTCTCACTGATGTGTACTTTACCTGTCTAAGATGAGAAATTTACATGAACTAAAAACAAACAAAAAAAAACATCCAGATATATATTATGCATGAATGTACTAAAAACTACTGATTTATGATCATCCAATTATTGCCCAAAATAATTTTTATGAGACTTTGAAGTGATTTGGAATAATTCCAGCTAATTTCCACACGTTCTGAGGAGAACTGCAGCATGGCCTGTGTGAATAAGTTTGTTTTGCTGCTTCCTGAAACACTTCTGCTACCCTCAGCTCGGTTTCTCGCGGAGGTGAACACGCTGGTGTCGTTGGAGATTACCACTTTGGTTAAAACTCTTCCCACACTCTGAGCACCGATACGGCTTCTCTCCGGTGTGAATGCGCTGGTGTGATGTCAGATGACTACTGCTAATGAAACTCTTCCCACACTGAGAGCACTGATATGGCCTCTCTCCAGTGTGAATGCGTTGGTGCTTTTGAAAATTACTAAGATTTTTAAAACTCCTCCCACACACGGGGCAGAAATAGGGTTTCTGTCCAGTGTGAATGCATTGGTGGATTTGAAGCGTGTCCTTTCGAATAAAAGTTTTCCCACATTCCACACACCGATACGGCCTCTCTCCTGTATGAATGCGCTGGTGTTTTATCAGGTTCCTGAAGTCAGTAAAACGCTTCCCACACTGTGAGCAGTGATGCGGTCTCTCTCCTGTGTGAACACGCTGGTGGTTTGTGAGACTACTCCTCCCAGTAAAACTCTTTCCACACTCGGGGCAGTAATAGGGTTTCTCTCCGGTGTGAATGCGCTGGTGTTCTTGTAGTGTGTACTTTTGTTTAAATGTCTTCCCACATTCCTCACATTTATACGGCCTCTCTCCGGTGTGAATGCGCTGGTGTGATGTCAGATTGCTACTGCTAGTAAAACTCTTCCCACACTGTAAGCACAGATACGGTCTCTCTCCTGTGTGAATACGCAGGTGGCTTTCGAGAGTACTCTTCTCAGTAAAAGTCTTCCCACACTCGGGACAGTAATAGGGTTTTTCTCCAGTGTGAACGTGTTGGTGTACTTGAAGTGAGCACTTTTGATTAAAGGTTTTCCCGCATTCTTTACAACAATACGGTTTCTCTCCTGTGTGAAGGCGCTGGTGTATTTTTAAATTACGTTTATCAGCAAAACACTTCCCACACTGTACGCACTGGTACGGCTTCTCTCCTGTGTGAACGCGCTGATGCTTTTGAAGAGCACGCTTTTGTTTAAAACTTCTGCCACACTGTGCGCACTGATACGGCTTCTCTCCTGTGTGAATAAGCTGGTGTTTTTTGAGACTCTCCTTTCGGGTAAAGCTCTTCCCACACTCTGTGCATATTTGCAGTTTTTCTTCTTTGTGAACCCACTGGTGATGAAGGAGATGATCACTTTGTGTAAAACTCTTTTCATACTCTGGGCACTGATACGAATTTGGTCTTGTGTCAATGAGGTTTCTAGTTTCATTGAAACTCTCGCCACAAAAGGGAAAATGGTGAGTCTGTTGTTGCATTTGTTCATAAGAGTTATTCGTGTAGGAAGTACCTGGTGATATCTGGTTAGTAATGGAGATCTCTATGGGTTCAATTTTCTCACATTTAATCTCATCTGAATTCATCATTGTTGAATCTCTTGATGTTTGTGCAGAGGATAATATAGGATATGCAGGAATGAGGACAGCAGGAGAAGCACTTAAACCTGGATCAGAAAGAAGCATAAATAATCAATGATTTGATATTTCCAACAAACCAACTAGACAGTTTAATTTTATCATCTGAGTGTCAGCTCTACACAACAGCTGTAGGAGAAGAGTGCATCCAGACGGAAAAAGCCAAAGAAAAAACAGTTCCTGCTCTACAAGTTAAAGAGCCATAACACAACACAAATGACAACCATTACTAATCCTTTCTCATAAGACATCTTTATTGAAGGGGCTGCCCTCTTCCACATATCAAAGGCACACATCCATTTAGAGAACACAATAGGGGTAATAGGGGTGTTGGAGTATGCAGAAGTCACGTTTCGTTTCTACAGGCAATTTGGAAACACCAATTATCATGATCTGCATATCTTTGGACTGTGGGAGAAAACCCAGGGGAACACAGATCGAAGGCATGAATTAAATCCTGGAACCTGGAGGTGCAAGGCCACAGTGCTAACCTGTGACACTACCACATTTAAAAAATGTGGGTACAAAGAGTAAAAAACGCTCCATTCTGTATATAAAATCCTTGCAGGAGATATGGCAGGTGCCTACTCACATTATGCGTTAAATTACCTTGTAAGAATAAAAGTAAAATAGTTAGCAGAAAAATGTATATGTCTAAATTTTGATAGGCTCAGAGAGAAAAGGAAGGACTCTGCAATCAATGGAACCCAAAGGAAGATTGAGAGAAGCGTGTGGAAAAACACAGATGAGATGCACTAAGAAGGAGGATGTGCGAGAGATGACACAGAACGGTCAAGTGGCGCCTGGGCCTCAGACTGAAACGCAGGATGTGGACCCAATCTACCAATAAGAGCGATCTTGGATTATTTTGTTCCTTTTGACATAAAATGCACTGCTAAAAAAACTTTTGACTCCTCATGACTTTTGTTGCTGTTTTAGAACTTGAGGGTTTCCTTGATGAACTGGAATGGACAATTGTGAACACATGAACTGCACCATGTTTATGTATATTGCTTGTATATAGAGCTTGTGGTTTATATGTGTACATACATAATGGGTTCTCTGCAGAGATAAAAAGGTGTTGGCATTCCTTTTCCTGGAGTGGGATGGTGTGTATACTGGTTGGTGAAGCTAATATGTCTCTAATAAAATCTGTGTAGAGTTTCTTGTGAACTGAGTGTACCAGCTCCATTAAAAGGGTTGATTAATACAGAGTGGTGGCCCGTATGGGGAGGTCTACAGTGTAGATATTAAGTCTAATAATTGATTTGATTTTTTGTGGCTTTTAGAAAAAGAAAAAGACAAATAACAGAGGGCTGGAAGTTGAAGGGGACCAGAGTGAAGTTCCACTTAGAACTCTACTTCCTTTGTCACATTTAGAGTTCCAGAATCTCCTCTATTTTAAGTAACTTAGAATGCTGGAGGAAGTGGCCTAGATGCCCAAGTTGCACTAGCCTTCATCAAACAGAGGAGAAAGTAATACTGAAAGTGCAGTTGCAAAAGGAATTTTCATATGATTATCGGGTAGTGTGTTTGAGATGGAGGACAGACATGCCTAAAGGTGAACTTGTGATGATCATGAACAATTGTAATCCTGCCTTAGTCAGCTGCTTCAGGGAACTGTCCATACTGTGTGGCAGCTGGTGAAAGTCGGCTCTAGAGCTGCACAATTAATTGCCAAAAAGAATAATAAATCTCAATCTTGATTCATCCATACAGGTGATCTCTTTTCTGAATGATGTGATTCACTTGGACTTAAGTATTTCCCTCCATTCAGATGATGCAGCATTTACTAGTTCACTTATTTATTTGACAACAATCCCGGATCGCTGTATCAGTCGAGGTCAGTGGTTGCACTCAAACAGTGTAACACAAAACACTATTAAATTAACAATCAGGCCAGAGATTAGCAAATGATTTAGTTATACAACTCAATCACTTCTCATCTCTCTTCCTCTTTTACGGCGTTCCGCTGTCACTCACATGACGTGTAACAAGGAGGTGGAGCTAAACAAGCTAACCAGTAATCAGGAGTTGGGGTAGTATGCTGTTATTCTCATGCTTTGCGCCCGGAAACGTAATCACTACACCAAAACTCGTGGTTAAGATGAACAGTACTTACGGCTGCCACACAAAACCAAGTAGGTGACATAGGGGTGTTATATTTTCTTTGGTTGTTGTGTTTATCATGGCATAAGTTGATTATGCATCTGTCATTTTTATCAACATATGGTAAACATCTTTCACACACACATGCTAAAAACTAAAATACATACTACTGTTTGATCAGAGACAGGCACATGCAGTTCTAAATGGGAAGAACAGAGAAGTATAAGGAAGTGTGTTATTGTTGTCAAAGGGTTTATTGCTCAATCAATTCTAAACTGTAAACTATGTATTTAATAACAAACTAACACACTTGCATTTACCTTATGCTGATAAAATAATAATAATAATAATAATAATAATAATAATAATATAAACTAACACACATGATGAAGTTCTGTAATTGTCTGAGCATCCAAAATGCACAAATGCTACTTTAGTTATTTTTATGTATTATTGTTAATAATCTATTTAACAACTTACAGTAAGGGATGTCAGTAAAACTAGGACTTGAGGGCTGCAAGGTGAAGCTGTGTTGGATACAGGCTGTACCTTTATGCTAATGCAGAAGCGTGTATGGCAGACAATGGCAAAACAGGTGGAGGATCTCATTGCTCAGAGGCGGGGATCCACTGACATTCGTATTTGAGGATGGGAGATTCCATAAGGCGGAAGAGAAAGCCTTGCTGATTTACATCTGGCATGCAACGGCCTAGACTGTGGAAACCTACATTATGGCTGACACTAATCTGGCTTTTTCACTTATCTTACGCCAAGTCCAGATAAATGTAGGGGAGTGGGTCTATGATATATTTCCCATTCTCCAGACATGCTGTCTTGGTACCCAACTGAGAGTTCAAGATGAACTGTAAACCTATACATGGCTGTGGTGCCTCTCCCAGCTCCAACTTCTTCAACCCTGATTGCAGAAGCCTCTGAGGCACAAGAGGATATGATGGCAATCGATCCTCCAGAAATGCTGAACCACTTTTGGGTTTGGCCCTCAATCGATCACCTATACACGCGCCATATATATACAACCAAGGAAATTCCTGTTCGAACCAAAGATTATCGTGTTTCTCCGGTGAAAAAGTAAATTATTGACGACTACCTAAACCAGATGCAGGAGGGTGATGATATTGAACCATTTCAAACGGCTTGGGCACTAGCAGTAGCGTTAGTGGGGAAGCCCAATTTATTATCCCGGTTTTGTATCAAGTACAGGAAACTGAATTCTAAGACCCCACAGGATGCCTACCAAATGCCTGCAGTGCATGACATTCCGGAGTCTCTGCATGGAGCCAAGTATTAGTTCTCTAGAGCTACAGGCCGGTACTGTCAAGTGGAAATGGATCCTGAGAGCAAACCAAAGACTGCATTCATCAGCCCATTAAGGTTCTGTCAATTTATGTGTCATTTGGTCTAAAATATGCTGGAGCTACATTACAGCTTCTTATGGAGACTGTGCTGGGGAACTGCGAGGACATGTTTAATTTATATCACCAAATTAATTACCTATTTGCCAAGCCTGGAACAACACCAGAAATCTCAGACCTCATCTTTGAACCTTGAGAAATACCACTTCTTGAAAAAAAACAATTAAAAGTTCTTGGATCACATGGTTTCAGACAGAAGAGCAGAGGTTGACAAGGAAGAAAACAGTGGTGTTGCCAAGTTGACAGCTCCACTGAATACCCTGAAGCTAAAAGCAGCGAAGTGGGAGTGGAGAGAAGAGTGCCAGAAGGGTTTTGACCACCTTAAACTCGCACTCAAGATCCCTCCCATTCTTGTTCAGCCTGATCCATTGCTGCCATTCCAAGTGCAGACTGACGCCAGTGACATTGGCCTGTGTGATGATGAGTCTGTGATTGCATATGCCTCGTGAGCACTCAGAGGAGCGGAACGTAATTACTCTACTTTGTAGAATGGCAGTGAAGTGGGCTGTAGAAAAGTCGCAACACTAACTCAAAGGGACCAAGTTCGATGAGTTCTTGGGTGACCAGATGGACGGTGAAGTTACAGCAATTCAGCTTTAACATACACTACCGAAAGGGATGTATGAACATAGTTTCCGATGCTTTATAGCGAGCCGTCATGCCTGAACCCCTCCCAGTGCTAGCTTCTGTCATAAGGTCCCACTCCATAAAAGTGTCCCAAGAGTTGCAGGTCTCGCTGACTGCGAATGCACGTGCACATCATCAGGATCCAGTAGTCAGTGAGATGTGAGCTAAAGAATCTTAAGACACCAGGGGGTCAGACTGCATTGGATGGGAAGTGGTGCAAGACATCCTCTATAGGACAATGCCTGTCAAATGCAAGGGAACTGAGATATCAGCCCGTTGTGCCCAAAGATATGACCCCAGGTTTTGTCCAAAATTTTTATAACAGCCCTCTTGGTGGCCATTTAGGGCATCTGAAGACATTGCTGCGAGTCAGGGAAATAGCTTGGTGAGCAAGGGAAAGCAGGAAAAGCAGGATGAATGCTGGGATTGGATATCATGGGACCACTGCCACAGAGCAAAAGGGAAAATGTCTATCTGCTAGTAATAGTAGACTACAACTTTAAGTGGATAGAGTTATTCCCTGTACAAAATAGTTAAACCAACCCACTCAGACAGATCTTGAGATCTTCACTGGATGGAGTGTACCAAGATTTATAGTATTAGAACGGGTTGTGGTACAAAAACTAACCTCGAGCTACCATCTGACAGAGCTTGTGAACTGAACACTGAAGACCATGAATGGGCAGGTGCCAACTTAAATTATATGTTAAATTTCCCTGTAAGCATAAATGGCACAAATTTAGGTGGAAAATGTATGTCTAAATTTTGTAAATGAGTTTTGTTAACAAGTGTAAATGAGTTTTGTGTCATGTCTGAAGTTATAGTTTTGGAGCAGCGCAGGCTGTCGGAGGTGTGGGGGGGGGGGGGGGGGGGGGGGGGGGG
>JAQMYK010016121.1:0-10122 GCA_030014345.1 Clarias buthupogon | reverse complement strand
GCAGGGTGGATTATTGTAATGGTCTCCTCACCGGCCTTCCCAAGAAGACCATTAGACAGCTGCAGCTCATCCAGAACACTGCTGCCAGGATTCTGACTAGAACCAGAAAATCTGAGCACATCACACCAGTCCTCAGTCTTATTTATAATTCACTCAATGGCCTAGGACCTAAATACATTGCAGATATGCTAACTGAATATAAACAGACCACTCAGATCATTGGGATCGAGTCAGTTAGAAATACCAAGGGTTCACACAAAACAAGGGAAGTCTGCTTTTAGCCATTATGCTGCCCACAGTTGGAACCAGCTTCTAGAAGCAGAGAGATCAGATGGCCTAAAACATTAGTCACATTTAAATCTAGACTTAAAACTCATCTGTTTAACTGTGTACTGTATGTATTGAATGAGCACTGCGCTATGTCCGAACTGACTGCATTATTTTACATATTTTATGTTCATCTTATATTTTTAACTGCTTTATTTTGATTCTAAACCAAATTTTAACTAGCTTTAAAAGCTTCATTGTAAACTGTTTTTATTTTTATTTAAAATCAAATTTTAAAGAATTTTAAAAGTTTTATTGCTATTATATTGCTATGTTTCTTTTTATGATTATTTTCTTCTCTTTTATGTAAAGCACTTTGAATTACCATTGTGTATGAAACATGCTATACAAATAAACTTGCCTTGCCTTGCTTTTGATTGACTTGTTTGTCTCCAGAGTAACCCGACAAGCCCTTGACAACATGGGCTACAAGTACAACTTTGTATACCCGGTAGTGTTCAACATCGTAGTGTGGCTCGCATTGGTACTCGCCATCATCGTCATCTCCTAAAACCTTCCGAGCATGCACTATGACAAGTGATCAATCTGCAGGATGAGCAATTAGGAGATCTGCATGGAATAACTAACTGTCATGTTCCTGATCGAGCTGCGTGTTTAAGCATGACAAAATCTGACATTTTCTGGTGATATCATGGTTTGTACTCTTGTAAGGAGTAGATATTTTATGAAAATGTATAGTGATTTAATGTGAAAATCTCAAATGGTTAACTTCATCTCTCCATCCCCTGGTACGTTTACTGTGTTTTGCTGTGTCCATCATATGACTGAATTTCAGCTGAAACTGTTTTCTGACAAATGAGACTGACAAAAGTTGACTTATTACTAAATAAATTCTCCTGTGATTTGCACATGTTGTAATTATTATGGAAAAGAAACTTGGGTGTGTGATGACATCATGACTGTAGAATTAAACCTATGTTACAGTTTTACGCTGATCTTGACGAAATTATGAACTTTCCACCCAGTCATCACTTCTGAGAATTTGATTTTGTCCATTAGCAAAAAGTGAGAATTCTAAAAAACGTTAGTTTTATTTAATGACTCCAAAGCAGTGTGTTCATACTGACTGTAAGCTGAACCAAACCAGTTTCAGAGCTGAGATACACACCCACACCCACCCACACACAAACCCAACCAAACACCCACCCACACGCATGCATGCACTACCGTGCACACACACACACACACACACACACACACACACACACACTGTGGGCATGTTGAGGTTGAAAAAACTATGACTGTGATATTTTTCATGATCATCAGGAAGCTGTGGGTCAAATGTCTGCTGTCTCGGTCAGAAATATTTTAGCAATGAATCTGATAATAAACCTTCTTAAAAAAACATTCTGTGAACCTTAACATTATTAAACTAGACCTCACAGTAAATTATTTAGATTTTTATGAAAAAAGAAGACATATCCCCCCCCCCCAGCCATCATCTTGTCACTTCCTCTCAGGCCAGCTCGTCTTCTCATCATAATCTAAGTTGGAGCTAAAGGTGCAAAACCACAGACAAGAAAAAACACCTGAAAGAGTCTGTCAAACAATTGGTACAGAGTTATAGCATGTGATGCGTATGTGTATTTTGTTACATAAAAAAAAAACATTTTGGTTAAATAATTTAACATCAGCTCTTATGCATCATTGTTAAAATTGTCATATTACTCCAAATGTACTGTAATCAATCAATGGTTTCTTTCGTTTTGCTCCTAAGCTATGTGGCTAAATGTGTCTAACAAGTTAACAGCATATTTTATCCATGTACTACAATCACATAAATTATTACATTATTAAGATTTATAATCTCAGATTTAAATTAATTATTTATAATGGTCGCTTATAGAACACTCCAGTGGTCAGGGCATGGCTCTGCAGGGACTCTGGAAGTATACTGTGGTGTGTGGCATCAGGACATTGGGAGCGGTTTCTTTGGGTGTTGTGGGTTGCGGGGTGAGGCATTTGTGAATGCTCTGGGATCCGAAGAGTTTTGAGGCCGGGTTGGTCTTGGGTTTAACCGGACCCTTCCTGCAGGTTGTGGTGTTCTGGTGGCCACATTGTGCTATATGGGCTACATGGATGGGCTGGCCTTTGGTCTCCATGGGTATGTGTGAGCCTTGGGGGCCATGATTCTTTAACCAGTTTGCTGGTGTACTGTATAAGTGGTGACTGATTTTGTTCAGGTCACCTGCCGGTGGTGTTAATGTTTTGGCTGATTTCTATATGGCAGGAAGACCTATTGTGGCGCGAAACACACACTGAGAATTGGTATGTAGCTACATTTCACTCGTAGCTCCTTTTCTTTGCCATACAGGTATTTTAATATTCATGTGGTTTGCGATAGATGATGAAAAGTTAGGACTTAAACAACTAATCAGTTTATCAAAGTGAACATTCAGGCGGGAAATTATTTAAACAGATGGTTTTATACTTTAATATGAGATGTGTACTCTCACTAACGGTACCTTAGCATTTGAACTGAAACACTAGCAGTGCATTGTGGGAACTGCTCGGTCAGCAAGATGACGGACAACAATAAAAAGTCTTGATAGAAGAAAAAGCAGTGAAAATTGTAGAACACTGACGAGACATTTTTTAGCATTTGGAACACGGCTCACTTCAGTCTAATGACTGAATCATATGAATCATATGAAGCATCATGAAGTCTGAGGTCACGCCTCTGCATGGGGTGACTCCGGATCATGGGCTGCAGAAGAGAGTATGTGGTGTTAAGGCCAGTCGTCCTGATGCGGTCGTTTGTTCTGATGTACTGCACATCAGCATACTGAAAGAATAACGTGATATGACCAGTTTTAATGAACACAACTTCAACACTATTAAGTCTAAGATACATGTGACACTGTGTTAAAAGTTTGTATAGTACATATTCCACAGTTCTGCATAGGCACGAAAAAAACAGGGATTAATATAGTTTAATTTGTTTTTTAAAAAATTACTATCTACTGTATGTAGCATTATGCATCTTTCCGTCTCCATGCTCACTTCTTCAACCACTCAAGAAAGTAGTACTAATATAGCTCTTTAAATTAATAATATAAAAAAAAACAGTAAAGTGTATTAAACATCAGTATATTTTTAAAATAGTTAATTAACTCACATTTAAACAAAAACATATTAAAAATCATTAAGCCTACCACAGGGCTGATGTTGTTCTGATGCAGCTGTAAACCGGGGTCTGGAGGTGTACAAGGTGTTCGAGTTTTTGGACTTCTTCTGCAGCGGTCAACTGTAAAGCCTAAAACATTATAATTTATTCAGAATTAACCTCCCTGAAACAATCACGACTTTCTACACATTCACAATTTTATTATACACTATCTGAAATGGGCCTCATGTAGACATAATTCTTAATCATGGCTTCTCGAACATTTTTATCTCCTCTTAAGTGTAAGATGTGTTGCTCAGACCATTTCAGGACACTGCATGAAAGAGCTATACGCACATTGTTTAAACATTATTTTTAAAACATATTTGTCAACTTAATAGTTCACAGTTGATGCTATTCAAAAGCCGACTAGTATTTGTGTCATTAAGGTTTGGTTCAGAGTCAGAAAGGATAATAATAAATATAATGTTGAAAATGGTGGTGGGTTGTGATTTTGAAGTAAAAAAAAAATAATAATAAAAATAAAAAAAATAATAATGATATAATATTGTTATAATTATTATTTAAGATCAATAATAATGAAAAAAAGAAGCATAGCAAATGTGTGGTTAAATCCTGTGAGGTTAATATATAGTGCATTTAAAAAAATATATATATAAGAATAATAAAAATAATAATAATAAATGAATATATGAATAAAATCATGACTTTGGTTTCATAATTTAATACAAAAAGTAAAACTTTTTTATTTTTTAGATCCATCAAACACAAAGTGAAAATCAAAAAGGCAAGATATATTTCACTGTCCATGTAACAAATCTAGGATATATGATATTTTCAATTTTTGAATTAAATTCTCAAAACTATCCACAATGTATATATATTTTTTAGATGTGTCGTACCACTTCATTTTAGTTACTTGATAACGACCTGGCAACATTTGCAGGTTAGATGTCATGTAGCCTAACATTTAGGATTTGTGACCCATTGTTATGGTGAAATTTGAAAGCTAAACTTCTAAAGCTAAACGAGGAGCTTTGCCGTGTCACCCTGACTGATTTTCTTTCTAACAAAGTTAGTAAACAGAAAAACACTGAAACAACCTTACATATTTAGTGTAAGTCTATAAAAAAGGGCATGATAAATACATACAGTATATACAAAATAATGATAAGATGTTATATTTAGTGATTAGTTATAATATGTCACATGTTCAAGCCTTTAAACTTACTGACCCGTTTAGATCTATTCAACAAAAACAACATCACAAACTTTTGTATATCAGCTCATAATCAATGAGTATTGTGGAATAAAGTTACATTCACCTGTGATGACAACAAGAATGACAAGACAAGTGATTATCGCAAGTATGATGAAGAGAATTTGCCAGAGTTTGACATCTTTACATGTCTTATCATCATATGTCTGATTCTCTGGAAATGATACAGCTCCCTGAGTGTTTGGTGTATCTACAAAGACAGATTTTATGTTAGGCATAGATGTGAAACATCATGCTATGTATTTTAGGATACAGGATGCAATCTAAAATATTGAAAAATTGAATATTAAATTGCATAAATAAATCTTCTTTTAATAATAAACTCACCAGTTCTGTGATTCTGGATGTAAAGTCTGATTCCTCTGCTGATGTCGTAAGGTGAAGCAACTTGAATACAATAATACGCTCCTAATTCATTAGTACTGCTATTGTGTATAAATAAACTGCTGTTGTATTGCAGTGAGAAAGTCTTGTTGAAGGTTGTGTTACTGTATTCTGCTCTCTTGGATTGGCTTGAGAAAGAGCGTAATATAAACACTGGAGGTTCTGACGGCTTCATCAGGAACCAGAACACATCTCTTACAGATACCTCACACTTTAGAGTCACATTCTGTCCCAAATCTACCGACTTCTCTGTGAAACTCTCTGCAGCTCCACAGCACACAAGGAGATCTTAAAAGCACAACACACACAGATACACCATGGGGGTTTAGAATCACCTACACTTCATTCATAGAGAAACTAAACTTGAATGACAACAAAGAATCGTGTGAAATTACTCACAGAAATACATTTTTATTATCTTCATTCCGAATCCTGGTCACCGTACACAAGCGCAAAACATTCTGAGACTGAACTGTTTCTGCCAGGAAACAATGCTGTTAAACTTCAGAAACTGTAGCATAAGGAAGTGTGAGCTAATCTCACTCTGACCACAATGTGTTTGTTTCTTTACTCTTACCTTCTCATATGTGTTTTCTAGCACACCAACACCATTAACGTGAGATTTCAAAATAAAAATTCTAAAATGTTAGCATCTGAACTGTATCTGAATTTATTCACACATATTTACTTTCTAGAATATTAAATCAAGCCAAAGAGAACAAAAGAGCCAAAGAGTGCTTTTTGGGGATGGGCCAAAATTTCAGTAGCTATTTGGCAACACTGCCGATTCTGATTAATGATAAGGTTAATAATAGTTATGTAGTGCAGCATCATAGTTCTTAGTGACTTCATTCAAACCTGAGCTTGTGTTACACACTTTTACACCTCAGACAAACTTACACACCCCTCCAATATAACATATATTTGCTGTGTTTTTAAGTGACAATGAACTTCAATTATATTTATGATTTGCAAAGATTGCACTCCACTTCATTGCTTCTTTCATTGTTTGTGGGCAGGATTGTGTGAACATGTGGCCGTGGCTCGCTACTACCACTCCCTATTTTTATTCAATCTTTAACATGTTCGACCACTTCTCCTCTCACCTGTTTTCCTCTCTTTCTTAAAGGAGAAGCAGCCTTCATGTGTGATTCAGGACCCTGCCCCTGTGATTTTGCTATTGTATTTAGTGATCATGTTTCAACCGCTGCACCCAAGTATCATGTAGCAGAGTATCATGTTGGCTGACATGATACTTGGCCGACATGATACTCCGCTGCACCCAAGTATCATGTCGGCCAAAGGGTCATGCTGGCGACATGCGACCTGCCGCTTAAAACCACTCCCAGAAAGCTCTCACCAATGTTCATCAGCCCATTCACTATGTTGCACATTATCAATCTATGCTCTGTCAGGTTGTTCCATGTTTCCCATTTTCGCAGGTTGGTTCCATGCCCTCTAGCCCCACCACCTTGCCCTCCCCCGCATCACCTAGGCTCATTGATGGGAGCAAAGCTTTAATAGTCTGCAAACTTCTCAAGTCTCGTAACCTGATTATTGTGTGCCTTCATCTTACCTGTCTTAGTTTTGGGATCTCAAATTTCACTTTGTTTCATGGACCTCATCTCACTCTGGATTTACTGCTTGCTTGGCACAACGTTGCACTATTGGGTTCAGTAGATAATGGCAAAGTTGGAAATTGGAAATTAAATTAGGCTCTTTTCATTAATAAGAAAATACATTTATATTTCCCATTGCCTCAGACTTTCTTTTATATTAGGTAGCTCTACATCTTCCTCATCATCAATCACCTCTGTACTTTCACCAGTAGCATCTTTATCATCAACATTACAGCATCTTTGGAGAACTGTGACTCTAGTCTCTGTAAATATATCAATAATTTAAGTGATGTACATTAAAAACAAAAACATTTTCCACAATTGGCTCAAACCAGTTCAACAACAGTTCCTAGATGATACCTATATTTTTCTCCAGATGGAACAAAGAAAACACAGCAATTCAAACAGTAAATAAAATTTGGCAAAATTGTCAAATGATATGTTTCACATGCCGACAACCTTAGTGCATATATTCAACAACCACATAAACATACCAAAATGCAGTGCCCAAAGGCAAAACAACATGCACTGTATATTAGCCCTTTAACATTTCTGGCACTTACTATGGCAACAATCACTATGGTTCAAACCTCGCTATGGCTCCGTATGCTGCTGTATTTACTGGCAACAGGTCAATTCGCCTAGCATAATAGTGCATAGCTAAACATCTTTCTCAGCAAAACTACAGTACTAACTACTTGCTTTTCATGTTACCACCACAGATTCCCAACACTCTTATGCCTTACTCGAGGGTATTTATGATGAATATTAACCCCAATTTATTTTATTAATCGTAGTTATCCACAATGACTAAATAATTTGGAAGAAAATGCAATGCACTGAGAGAACGAGACAGACTTGCCTATCATCGCTCATGCACGATATGTCAAGGTTGCCCCAATTAATACTTTGCCGTTGGCCCATTGTTGGCCCTTCAGCGGTGTGCTATCTGTGATGGGGGTTGATTAGGGTCAGACTGTTGAATACAATTTGTAGCAAATTACATTACGCTAAATTTAATCTCAAGCTGGCCATGCACAAAAAAGAACTCAGTGACTCATATTAAACCTGTTTATTGATTTGCTTTTATCTGAGACATACATTCTGATTCCACAAATTGAACTGAACAACACACACACTGCATTTCATAACTAAATGATGCTTTATGGAGTCTGGTTGCTGTGAAAGCACTAATTTACATCTTTTAGAAATAGACATGGTTACAGAGTTAAATGTTAAGGACAACACAGAGTGTTTAATTCCCTTCAGTTGAATATATTAAGACACAGTGAGACAGATACAGGTTGGAAATCAGGCCCTTGTGTGAAAGAACACAAAGACAGCAAGAGATGTGCACTAAAGCTCCACCATGTGGAGAAAAATTCTTGTGAGAACGTTACTGCAGAAGAGGAAGATGGAGCTGTTCACCTTAGATGTGTGTGAGACGTGTTAGTGTGCAGACTATAACCACAATCATGTAGTACAGCTCATGGAAAAATCACTAAACAATAAACACTGTGTGTGTGTGTGTGTGGCCACCAGCTCTGTAAAAGAGCACAAAAGTCATCCGGACTGTGTGTAGATTTATCTGTTAAATACATTTAAAGTGTAAAATAATTTATATGACACACAAACACACCTAACACACTAAGCCAAATAGCCACTTGCTTGATTTGTAAAATACAAATGTCTGATTAATAAGAATATAACAAGTTTCCATCTGTTAAATTATTCATTCTTGTTGTTTGTAACTAAATTCAGAAAAAAGAATTAATGATTTACATCAGCACTTTTTGCGTCAATTAGACTGAGGCACTTTCTGTCACTCCACATGCTCAGGACCGCAGAGGAAAGTTCGGGAACATTTGGGTCCAGACGGCTGAAAGTGGAGTTTTGTGAGCGGTTTGAACTGCTGCGTCTAATACAGTAGTTCTGCATCCTTGATATTGAGGGTAAGTACTTGATATATTCCTGTTTTTAATTAGTACTGTGGGATTATAGATTTAAAATTAGTTATTAGACATTGTGGTGATGTTTTAAACAGGCTTATTTTCCCAGACTTGAAGCACATGTGTTTTGGTTAAGTTCTGCCTTTGTTGATACGAGTTTCACCTTAACGTTAATACGCCTCACCTTTATTACATGGTAAGTAGTTTTTCTTAAAACTCACTTAAAGTAATGCATAACAAACTATTCTTGATTACCGAACTTTGCTTCATTTTTTCTCTTTCACTGACATTTATGTGGCAGTGTGTTGAAAAGGAGAGTCGTACAAATAGACTACACCATTGTTTTGGAAGCGGCAATCGTTATGTTTGTGTATATTTAAATTGTCTGTGCACATTTAAATCATGGGCAGGACTTAAAACCTGTAAAGAGTTCATCCATTACATTCTACACAGTCAGCAACACGTTCATGTACCTTTCGATGTGAATTATGTGAGCGTTCTGACCTTTCCGTGGGAAAATATTTTTTTCTTCACATTCGAACACATTTGAAAAACAATGAGACCGTAAGTTGGGTATTTTTTGGTTGCTCTTTCAAGACAAACATTTTAACTACATTTTATTCACCCAAAAAATAAAAGCATAAATTACAATCACAAAAAGATTTTAAAGAAGGTACAGTATAACTGCGTTTGCACACTCAGCACATAGCATATAAAGAGTGATTAAAGAACAGCTAAAATAAATTTTAGCTATTCACGTGGTGGTCAAAGTGTGTACAAATCTTTTCACAATGGCAAGCATTACAATGTTGTAGTACTGTAATTCACCAATAGGTGTCATATTTTTTGTCAGTCAGTGTGTTATGACGGTTCTGTCTTTTTTTATTATTATTACTCCTTCTCTATGTTGTGTAAAATAAATACAGTGGAACCTCGGATTATGAGTAATAAAGAGTAATAAACACACCAATAATTTGCACTTTTTCATTTATTTAATTGTGGGAAATGGCAAATAAAAATAGGTAATAAAAACGATTATGATGTGCAGGTGAATTGGTTTAGTCTTGACTTCTGGTCGTGAGTGACAGCATTGATTGTCGAATCGTCGATAGTAACTCAGCGATGGAGAAAAAAAGGCCAAAGCTGTCAGAGGCCCAATTTAGAAAAAAAAGAAAAGAAGATGAGGAGAAATGGGCAAAAGATAAAGGTATATAACAATGTTCTCTCTGTATGATTAAGGTATTCATGTCATCATGTTCATTAGTGGTATAACGTTAACTCTTAGGTTTGTTAGCCTTCTTGCTTATGATGCTTGCTCTGCTTACCTTGCTAAAAAAACACACACAAAATAAAAGCCTAATTTACAAACCACCACAGAAATTCTAATGGTTTCTATTAAATACCACAAAATGTAAC
>JAQMYK010015545.1:0-10175 GCA_030014345.1 Clarias buthupogon | reverse complement strand
TATATATAAAAAACAAATTAAGAAATTGTGGGTGTTTATGCTGTATAATCAAGGTCTCTTAATTTGTTATTCATTCGCACGAATAACAAATTAAATAGTTTGGCTTGCACTGGCTACATTGCAGTTTTCTGCTCCACCCCGCTCACAACTGAGCTTCCAAGCGTGGCAGTGCATGCTTCGTTTTAAGATGAACGTTGAAGCACAAACTGTAATCGGGGTTTAATCGACCTAATATTAACACCCATCCTCTAGTTGGAGACTAGAATCAGGACATTATGAAGAAAATTGGGAAGAAAAGCAGATTCGTTGTTTGTTTGCACTTCGCAATATAAAAAAAACAAGCCGCCTAAAACTAAAAAAGTTTATTAAAAAGTTGCACATCTTTTCTTTCTTTTTTATTTTTTTTTTTTTTTTTTTTTTTTAAGTTTACTCAACTTTAAGAGCAATTTGCTGGCCAAACAAAATAATTTACATTGATGTTTAAAATCTTAAGTTGACTCAACTTGTAATTCATTCATTTAAAAAAAGTCAAACTAGTCAAAGTTAAAACAGTGATTATCATAAAACAAGAAAATACAGGTTCTATTTTAATATGGTTAATTGTTGTACTAAATAATAATAATCATGCTGTATCATCATGGCCTCTTACAGTAATTCATTATTCGTTCACACGTTTTCTGCACCGCCCCACTCACGACTGAGCTTCCGAGCGTGGTGATGCATGCTTTGTTTAAGATGAACATTAATTGCGCAACTGTTGAGCATTAGCCCATACCTGAGAATCTATTCTTTATTTTAATCCCCATACATTCTACTGTGGTTTAATCACCCTAATATTAACACCCATCCTCACTAGTTCACACAACTAGAATCAGGACATTAAGAAAAAGGAAAAAAAAAAGAAGAAGAAGGAGAAGCGAGAAAAGCAGATTAAGTAATCTGATATGCTAATATATGAAATAAAATTAAACTGTAATAATGAAGAAATTGCATATACAGTGGGATGTCTTAAGAAATAATGGGTTGAAACAAACCAGCATTTTTAGAATGAAATGCACAACAGTGAATAAAATCACAATGTATAAAAAAAATAAATAAATGCGCCAAATATTTAACTTAAATAAGTAACAGAATAACGAAATTAGAGAGTAAAAACTGTGGACAAGTAGTAGTTTGGACTGTACACGAGCTTTCTGCCACACTATCGACCATGACGAAGATTTCCTTTGAGATGAGCATCAAGATTAGGTCTCTGTGGATAGCAGGACACCTTTTCTCTGATATCAGGACATTCTTGATCCAGTCAGGTGTTAAGATGAGCTTCTTCAGTCAGGTGTTAAGATGAGTTTCTTCAGGCCATTGTGACTTTCTGGAGAGGTCGCTTGACCAAAATTGCGTGCAATACAGTGCGTGTATGTATGTATGTATGTATGTATGTATATATATATGTGTGTGTATGTATATGTATATACATATGTACAGCGCAACAGTGCTACTGGGATGTAAAAATGTAATTTTTAAAAATGTTTTCATTATTTATGAAATAAAATTATGATGATCATAACAGCCTACTACATTTCATTCTTATAATAATGCAAAACACAGGCACTGCGAAATGACATCGACATCTGCTGACGCAGTAGCACATCCTGACGATGTTTGAATTTTATGGTCATTTAGTTTCACTTCTTAGTTAATAAATCTGCTCCAAATTAAAAGAACACAAAGTATAAGATGACACAAAACCCTACTTGCGTACTGTAGCTTTTCTAAATACATGTGATAAAATCTAAAGGTTCACTGTGATAACGTTTACGTTGCTTAAATTCTATCCTAATAAGATTTAATTTAATTTAAATTCAAAATTTTTAGTATAATTTTAGTATTTTGATTATGAATTCATTTAATTACAATGTTGTAATTACAAGATTATAAGATTTTATCTGCAATCACGTGCGGCTCTAGACGAGCTGCGGCTCATTAATCCTTGAGAGAATGAACTAAGGCCTAAGGCCTGCGGTTAAAAGCCAGCAAACGCACAAACCCAAATGCTGTTGCCGTGAGGCGTGGCGGTAAAAGTAGAATACCGCTTGTCTACCATCTGTATTCCTCTCTGCAGAGCATCGATACCAGCAATGCGCGCACACGCACACAGATTTTCCTCGCACACACATTCCTCTTGCCAAGTTTTTGCACTCTACACCCAGAGAAAAAACCTTCATTTCAACTCTTTCTTGATCAGCTAGAGTTCATCCTCTGCATCTGCTTCAGGATCCAGTGTTGGATAGTAGTCCGTATCTAGTGGGTTTGATGGCCATCCAGGTGTTGGATCCTCTTCATTAAAGGGTGGTATCCACTGGTGTTCAGCTTTCTCTCCTGCCGGTGTTTCCTTCTCGTTTCTATCTTTATCGCCACTATCGCTACAGCACTTGCGATTTTGGGTGTCCTCAAATAGAATGCACAGTCTTTTGGTTTAATGCAGAGCCCTGAGCTCTTTGGAACTAGTTGTTTGAGTATGTCCTCAGAGCTATTCATTTTGGGTGCCTGTGGTGGTGGCACCGATCTAAGCTACCTGTACGGTGAGCTGTTGCCTTTCTTGACGATTGTTGGTGCTCAGAGTGTGGGCACGCCCAATCTGCACTCGGCCGACCTCATGAGACTTCAAAACACCATCAGGGACAAGCTGTGGCTGGTTTTAACTGTCAGTTGACATTGAGCTTGGTTCTGGCAGCCGTTTACAGTGGCTTGCGTGGGTCCACGTCGCCCAACTTTAATTGCTGTCTGTGTCGTGCGAAGAATCTGGAACGGTCCTTGCCATCTCTTAGATCTCCAGCTCTTTCTCCTGAAGTTCTTCACCATGATCCAACACCTTGGTCCTGCACCTTTGTTGGGAGGTTTGCCAAAAGTATCCCAAACAGGCTTAAATTTGCTCTTCCTCTCGCATCTTGTTTTGAGGTTGGGAAAGCCTCAATCTACTTTGAGAACATGTCCACTATCACTAGGTAGTAAGTACTTTTTCCTTTTGCTAGGAGTCAATTCGATAAAAAAAACATCTGCAAGTGTTGAAATGGACATTTCAGGGGGTGGGTGAGCGCTCTGAGGTGTTTTAACATCCCTCCCTATGTTGTTAGTCGCGCAGATAACACATCTTTCACAAAAAAATTGGAAGTAGATAGTAAAGCTCTTCATGAACCAATATCTAAAGATACTGTTATGCATCCCTACTTTTGACACATGTTCTAGCCTGTGTGTCAACTTAGCATAGAAAGGAAATAGCTTTTTAGGCAAAAATGACTTGCAATTGGGGTCGTACTAAAACCCTCTGTAAAAACACATTCTGCTTTTCTCCACACTGTTTTTCTCTTCTGTGTAGGGTTTACATAATAATGACAACGAATGACTGTCGCATTCTCCACCAATAAATGTAGACATTTTAATATGATGCCCAACGCATTCTTCACCATTAATATGTAGTGTTTTTAGCTCTGGGTCAGAGGTGTATAGAATCTTTAACGATTCGGGTTAATTTGATTAACTGAATCAAAATGTATAATGTACACCTTATCGACTACCCGTCCAGCGTTTAGCACAATTTTCTGTATCGTATCAGTTCTGCTTATCACGTGGCCAACGATGATAACACAAAATCTAGTATTTAGCAATTATGAGCAAGGTAACAAGATCTGGGCAAATGTTTAGACTTTAAAATACATGACCAAGGAAACAGTTCTTTATAAAGAAACAAGAATTTATTTGATTAATCTACGACACATGAAACAACACTACTTATACGCACACGCGCGCGCGCACACATATACAAACAGTTTGGAAGGTGAAAATGAATGGAGTTATTCTAGTACTGTTTACTAGATCAACGAAAGTCACACAGAGCAGAGTCTTTGGTTTAATCTTACGGTTTAGTTATGAAATGAGCATCAATTTCAGCAAGGTGAGCAACTTTGTTTACTTGTGTTACGTTTCGTTCTCATCTGGTGGTTCGCCTCCTGCGAAGGAGAATCACGGCGTTGCTGATTGGTTGGTGTGCTGTTGTAGAGATGACGTCTTTAGGGAAAGCCCTTCGGTGTGGCGTTGGTTGCCTGGTTACCGATGGCTGCGCTCTGGAACTTCTCCTGCGGGCTTCTTCATTGCGGTACTTTGGAGTTCTGGCACGAAGTTTCGTTGAGTGTGCTTGAAGAGCAGATGACGCCAGCAGCAGCGGCGTAGCGCCTGCAAGGGCAGAAGCCCGAGCTGCATGGAAGAGATTGTAGGTTGCAGTAGTGGATGTTAACTGACTATGTTGTAGACTTCCTTAGGGTTTTTGTCCCTTCGGGCTCAGTCCGTCCCACGGGTGATTGGTCCCATCAGATGTGGCTGCGGGGCTTAGCCACGCCTCACGTGGTTCCTCCTTTTGTGCATACCTTAGCCCAGTGTTTCGGCGGTCATGTGGGGCCCATCCGGTTGGAGTTTTTAATACCTGTTCTAAAGTAATTTTGCATGAGCTCTGTTCATGCTACCAATTTTCCCGTGTTCACCAACGTTCTTTGAATAAAGCCAGCTTTAGATTGATATCAAACATTACATATCTTACCCACTCATTCCTTCCTTTATCTAATAAAAGGGGTTTGTAAATGCTGATTACACCTTTAAAGTTATGCCCTCGCATTTCCCTGTGTGATAAGATCAGTTTTATTAGTATGAGCCTCACATTTACACACAGCAATAGGAGGGCAGATATCAGGGCATGGCGTGTCATGGGTTTGCCAGAGGATGTAAAAAAAAAAAAAAAAAAAATCCTTTTTCACATCAAACCTGAATTTGAAAATCACACCCCACACGCATCTACTGTCAGCGTTTAATGTTATCAGTTTTACCTTTTACATGCCTCTGTGAGTGCAGTAAGCTCAGCAGCTGAGCTGAGAGATGTGTAGGAAGCGACTCTGCTTTTAAAATGTCATGGTGTGTAACTACAGCAAACCCTACACGATTTTGATGTGTATCTGGGTCCTCTGATGCCAATATGTCAACAAATAGCTCCAGATCTGGATTCTGCAATGGCGTTTCCTGTATGTCTGGCCTTGGGCTGTAAAGCGGCAGGGTTAAGCACAGTGCAACGTTACACAGTGATGTTAGACATTTCTAACAGTGTAGTGGTATAGTGCACCCAGAGTGTTAGGTCGCTGTAATCCATTATACAGTGGAACCTCGGATTGCGAGTAACGTGGTTTACGGGTGTTCCGCAAGATGAGCAAAGATTTTTTTATAAATTTTGACTTGAAAAACTAACAAGTCTTGGTTTATGAATACTGAGTATCATGAAGCATGCATGCGCTTCTTGTTTTGACGCCGAGCATCACGTGATCACAACTGAGCCAATGGTTTTTCTTTCTCTTGCTCTGTGGAATTGTGGGTAATCGTCTCCCCTGCTCGGTCTTAGTGCTCGTCTCTCACTGGTATAGTCAACATTCGTGCACGCGTGTACTGTTTAATGTAACTGTTTACACACACTATGGCCCCATGTGTGCGCACAAAACATTTTTTGTGTACAGCGCGCGTGTACTGTTTATTATAACACAACGTGTGTACCAGGGCTTGACATTGGCACCCGCCAAATGCGGGTGAAATTCGGCTGTGGAGGGTAATAACTTTAGTCTCACTAGCCACTTTGGCGGGTAGTTTATTCTAATTCACAACTAATCATCTTGTGAGATTGGGAGAGAGGTTGGGAGAGAACATATCTACTACCACCAAGCAGTACTTTTTTCCCTCACTAGGGGTTCGTTCTATTAAGTCCATCTAAATGTTGAAATGGGCACTATGGAGGTGGGTTTTTAACAAGTGGGTGTGTTGCTGTCAGATTAATGTGCAAAAACTATATAATAAAACTATCTGTATATAAGCTACATAGCCTTTATAAGACTCTTATAAATACTTTTATTTAAGTGCACTCACAATGATGACAAAACGTTATGATTTTGTAAAATAATGAAAGCAAACAGAGCACATTAGAGTTGCAGACTTGGAATATGCGTTTGTCCAAGATGTACAGGGAGTAAAGGCCTTGATCTAATCAAATTTTAGGTCCTACAAACTTCATACAGTATCCCCCCTTCTACCCAACTCTATTGCTAAAATCTATTGCCTACATTGTATGTGGCAAATCACACTTTCACACTGTCTTAACTCATTGGGGCCTCAAGGATAGCATAGACCAAAATCACTTTTCTGCAGTAAAACACTTTTACAACAGTGATGTCAATATATATATTTTTTTCTCTCTTCTTTGTTTTAGAATTTGGAATATTTTGGATTACTTCCTGAATCCAAAGTTTTATCTTGTGCTGGAACAATTTTACCTAAATATTTGATTGGTGTTTGTACAAATTGTAGCTTTGATATGGCTTGCTTTATGACCTTGTTCTTCTAGACAACAAGGAGGTGCTGGTGTGTACTGTACTATGACAACAGATTTCAATAAAAAATTAAACGCTAGAATTATTTTAGCAATAGAGTTGGGTAGAAGGGGGGATACTGTATGAAGTTTGTAGGACCTAAAATTTGATTAGATCAAGGCCTTTACTCCCTGTACATCTTGTTCTTTCTTGCACAAACACATATTCCAAGTCTGCAAATCTAATGTGCTCTGTTTGCTTTCATTATTTTACAAAATCATAACGTTTTGTCATCATTGTAAATTACTTAAATAAAAGTATTTATAAGAGTCTTATAAAGGCTATGTAGCTTATATACAGGTAGTTTTATTAAATAGTTTTTGCACATTAATCTGACAGCAACACACCCACTTTTTCTGATGCACCCAGAGTTTTCTGTGTGTTTTCATTATTTATTAAGGAAAATTATGTTGATCATAACATCCTACTGCATTTCATTCTTATAATAACGCAAAAACACAAGCGGGGCTGAATGAAAACGATAACAATGTCAATTTTAGAATCTTTTAAGTATCTTTTAAGTGGGGAGGGGTGCATTTTATTTTCTCTGAATGAATATATATATATATATATATATATGTGTGTGTGTGTGTGTGAGAACAGCTGATTCACACCTGGGGAGGGGTGAATTATTTGCATTAAATGTTGTCTGACATTGTAAAGCACACACAATAACACTAAAACAACAACAACCTAGAATAAATAGGAATAAGAGACCCTGATTGTACTGCATAAAAGTTCTTTAGTGCGCTCTCGAAAACTTTATGCATGCGGTTGGGCGCTGATTAGACTACGTAGGAAATTAAAGAGGAGGATCACAATGCCGGCTCAACATCCCGAGCCCAAACCACATTTTAATTAAATTAACAAATTTTGTAAGTAAACAACAATAGTCCACATTTAGAAAAGCTATTTTATTTAGACTATAAAAAAATTATTCTGCATCTATTTTATGTGTGCCAACTGCCACTTTTTATTTAGAAGTTTTCAATACAAATCTTATAATGCCTACATGACATCAAACATTCCCCGTCTTAGTATTTTAACTATTTATTTTAACAATTTAAACCATTAAACTGTTTATTTTACTATTTTAACTATTCCTATTTACTTCAAAGTAACATTAAGAACAGGAACAATAAAACTTTTTTAAAATATTATTGATTAAATGCGGGCTAAAAAAACTGTCGTCATCAAAAATTTAACAGATGAGGACTCATGTCCATTAATCTGATATATAGTATGCTGAAGAAACTCCCAGGTGGGAAGACAAAAGACAAAAAAAATTTTTGCATCAACAGCCTCCATCAAAGAGTCTGGAACACAGAGTACAGGATGCGTCACACAGCCGGTAGGTGTTTCGCGTGCCATGCGGAAGGCCCGGGATCGATTCCCAGCCAGTGCCCAAACCCCCCAGCCACTGGATGCAGTGCTGGTCCCAAGCCCGGATAGAATGGGAGGGTTGTGTGCCAAGTTGTTGTGCGGACCAAGTGTCCGCTGTGGCGACCCCTTGCTGGGAGCAGCTGAAAGACCAACAACAACATATTATACCAAAGAATACCAGTTAGAAATACCTAAAATAAAATACCTCCGCTGTTTTATCCAGTACAGAGACATCACAGCCACCAGTAGTTTTCAGAAGTTCTTTCCAAGGTGAGGCCGCGTGGGCGACTACACGAACGCCTGGGGGATTGCCTGGAGCTCAAATCTCTGAAAACATTGGGGCAATTTTTTAAATAGATGCTATCTAGATGCTTAAAGGATTGTGGTGAAGATAAAGACAGATATTTTATTAGTTTTTATTTTAGTCTCATCTTTTTTTGTCAACAATATTGTATGCAGATTTCGTCACTGTTCATTGATATCCGTGACGTCTCGTCTAAGTCACAGGAAAAAAGGTCATCAACGAATATTGTCATTATTTTTGTTAACGAAATTAACTCTACTTCACTGTCACTCGAAAATAAATCATTGTCAACATTTGACTTGCAGTTTCGCACACGCTCCCAAGCCCGAATGAAGAACGAGGGTTAGACGTTTAGCTAGAAATTCAGACCCGTACGGCAGTCTTTTGATTAAATTTGATATTCTAACATTTAACAATACGAGATAAAATTGCTATATGTAATGAGGGCCTAGACAAAGCATTGAAGTCATGAAGTTATTTTAAAAAGAGATGGTCTATTCCAATGGCAAAATAAAAAAAAAATTGACTAAGAGTTGACTGAAATGTCCTTATTTACAGTTCTAAACATTTTTGCAGTGTCTTTTACTCACCTTCTAGCTGACCCACGACTTTATTTCTTTCTCCTATAGTGTCCACTACAATTTCAAGAAAATTGATAATTATGCAAATTAGGCGTTTACGTTATATATCGACTTCTAGCATCATTTTACGACAGTTGTTTATTCTGCTGGTGCGAGAGTGAACTCTCCACTACTAGTTAATCATGGACAGCAAGTGAACAGATTTTTAAAAAGGTTCGGAAAAATATAGTTGGGCAGTGTGGGAAACACTGTCTTCTCTCCCCGTTGTTCAAAATTGTCTGGGAGTTCCAGGTGTGAAGGAGAAGTTTTTTTTGTTTTTTTTGTTCAAGTGTTGTTTTACTGATTGAATAAAAAGTACCAAATACAATGGCCTTAGAATCTTTGGTGCGAGACACATATACCTTAAGAAGCTTTATTAAAGCTATTAAAGGAGATAAAAAATTCACACTGGCATTCGGCTGTACCACCGCTGTACCACCGCTGGAAAAAACCTTATGAAATACAAGTTAAACATTAAACGAATTTACTAAACTTTATGAGTTTAGCGCTTAAGCGCTGATTAGACTACGTAGGAAATTAAAGAGGAGGATCACGGCTCAACATCCCGGAGCCCAAACCCCATTTAAATTAAATTAACAAATATTATAAGTAAAAAAACAATATCCCACGTTTAGAAAACGTTTATAAATTCTTTCCGTCATGAGTTGGCCCATTGTCGTGCGCAGAGCGCCGGGAGATTTCCTGTAGCTCCGAAATCGCTGGGGCATTTTTTCTAAATAGACGCTATCTTTAATAACTGAGTCACACGCATTCTTGCCTAAACAAATCTTAAAACTACACCGGTGACACAATAACAGTAATATTTCAAACATTTTGCAGGCTGCCATTTGGAGAAACGAGAGAATAATGAATAAACCAGTTGTTGGGTCAAAATACCATCTTTCTCTCCATATGATCTTATTCAGCCTAGATTTTTAAAACAAATCATTGATTCGGTTGGACCGGGCCCAGTGTCCTTTTTTTAACAAATGCCTCTCAACATGCGTGGTTCCTATTAATTTGAAAGTGGTTACTATCACTCCTCTCCTAAAGAAGCCCTCACTCGATCCGTCTGTTTTAAAAAATTATCTTCCTATCTCCGTTTTACCATTTGTATCTAAGGTCTTGGAAAAGATTGTTCTTGAACTTCAACACATTAAACAGTCTATTTGAGCATTTTCAATCTGGTTTTAAGGTGGCCCACAGTACTGAATCAGCTCTTTTGAGAGTGTTAAACGACATCTTTTTAGCCACTGATACGGGGGAATCTGTGGTCCTTGTTCTTTTAGATTTATCAGCTGCCTTCGACACTATTAATCACTCAGTATTACTAAATAGACTAGAGTCTTGGGTGGGCCTCTCTGGCATAGTCTTAAAGTGGTTTCAGTCATTTTTATCTGACAGAAAATATGTAGTAAA
>JAQMYK010014413.1:0-10273 GCA_030014345.1 Clarias buthupogon | reverse complement strand
AGAGGAGCTTTTCCAAACTCAGGTTAATCAAGACATACCTGAGGTCAACCATGTCTCAGGAACGGCTCACTGGCCTTTGCTGTCATAAGCATAAATCATGCAATAGGGGAGTATATCTCATATGATGCCATTATTGATGACTTTGCATCTAGAAAGGCCAGAAAAGTCAGATTTTAGTTTCAGTTTGTGGTTTCTGTTCGTTCTGCAGTGAAGTAAATAAGTTATTTTTCTTTAGTGTGATTTGTTCTATATTTATTTGTACTATAATATTTGTAATATTTGCTTGTACACAGTATATTCTTTTTAAGTTATGAGTAGTTTAATAAAACGGGTGGTGTGTAAAACATGTGAAGGTTTTTTTTGGGGGGGTGGGGGGCGCCGGGAGGGAGTATCGCCCAGGGAGCAATTCAGTGTAGAACCGCCACTGGCTGTAATATAACAAAATGTGGAAAAGGTGATGCGTTGTGAATACTTTCTGGATGCACTGTATGTGTAGCAGAGTTGTACAATACCTGCTTTCAGGAACAGCTCTGTGACGAGTGCGATTGCACTCACAACGCTGAGACCTACAGCTCCAAACAGGAAGATCACAATGTGGAAACCTATTGAATTTTGTTGAAACAAATAAACTGAGTGAAAATGTAATACAGAGAAAATTTACGCAACAAAAGTCAAAGTGATTATTGGTCTCACTTGAGAAATGTTTGGAAGTCTATGGGGATTTTATTTTTATGTAGTCACTCATGTATTCTTGAGCCTGATAGCCTGATAGACTCTGCTTACAAGCAAGACTAAGAGAGTTGATCAAATATTAGCACCTGATGCCATTTCCTGTCATGTTCTTGGTGTGTTAAAGTTTACTTAGCACTCAGTAAACGTTTCTTTTGTACTCACTCCTAAGAAATATGAGTTAGTACAGTACTTTCTCTGTGTGTGGCACAATAACATGTGAGACCAGGCATTCATGCTGTTCATGTATTAATATCCTTCTTCAAACTCTATAAACTTTCCCTGTCTGACTCAGGTTCATCTGGTTGTCAAAAATGCATTAAACTAACATTATTTAGACTGTCAGACATGAGCATCAAACACTGTTCTATTAATTCCATTCATGATGTCTAACTGTGACATACCGTATATGCCAATAAATATGTCAAGTATTATGCAACATACTTATACTGCAACAATAAATAAATTGAATGTAGTTGTCTAACCTGGATATATGATAGATTTTTTTGTGCTTTAATTTATTTCCCAGTCACACAATAATATTCACTACCATACCTCTGGTTCCTGCATCCGAGTTGTTTTTTCCTCCATCTTGTGCAGGATCATTTCCATCTGTTTGTTTAAAGTGTAGATTAAGTATTAACTAAATCATTTCGGATTGTTCATAAACATGCAAATTTGGTAATTTCCCTCTAAACGACATAAATTCTGCATCAACTCATCAATACAGTGCCATGAAAAGGTATTAACCTGAGTAAATAAAAAATGCAGTTTTTAAATGATGATTTCTTTTGTTAAGGGGGAAAAGTTGGCCAAACCTAAACCTAATAAAGGTTTTAATATTAATAATACTGGTTATACCACCATTGGCAGAAACAACCGCAATTAAGAGTTTGTGCTAACTGGCAATGAGTTTTTGATGTTGCTTTTGAGAAATCTTGGCCCACTCTTCTTTGTGGAATAGTTTTTTCCCCACAGTGGAGGGTTTTCAAGCATGAACGGCCTGTTTAAGGATCTCAATCAGATTTAAGTCCGGACTTTGACTAGGCCACTCCAAAAACCTTAATTTTGAATTTTTTGAGCCATTCAGAGGTGGACTTGCTAGTGTGTTTCGGATCTTTGTGTTTGAGGTCACAAAATGATGGCTGGACATTCTCCTTCAGGTTTTTATCATAGAGCTCAGAATCCATAGTTACATCAATTATGGCAACCATGAATTAGTGTCTTGGGTTAATGTTCTGTTGTTAACCCAAGAGATAAAAAATAAATTATGCAAGACTGCAAGAAACAATGCAAAGTACTTTGATCCATATGAACTCATATTTATTTTAGACGATGTCACGTAAAAGCTAGAACTACCTCCCCAAAGTCACCTCACCTTAAAGTTTCATGTTTCATATCTAAAACCAGTGAGCCCTGGACCACCAGCTACTGATGCCCCACCACATATACTCTCAGCACTCTTTGACAATACTGCACGACTTTTAGTTGTAAAGAACAATTAAAGAACATCCCATCCTGGGTTTTGTCTTGCCAATAAGTGGAATTTATCTTAAATTCCATTTCCCAGAACTACACACATCACTGTTTAAAACTACATTACCCAGCGCAACACCACAACCTCATGTTCATGTTCACATTCATCAGAATCCTTGCATTCCATGGATATTATGGTGTTTGACCAAATCTTGCACTCTTTTTTTTCTTGTGCTAGTTTCTTAAAAAAAAAAAAAAACCCTTGCCTGTAATTTTCTCCTCAGGGTTTAACAAGCATGTTGCAGCCAAAACATGGACCAATACAGTCAGAGCCAAATCTCCAGCCAGTTCTAAAATGGAAATAAACAAATAAATATATTTCTATTTATTTATAATGATTTGATAATGGTTTTTAGTAAATGGCTAGTTTACTAAAAAGAAACATGGCATCAAGTGTTGTCTATAGGCACTAGGAAACAATGCATTTTCTCCATATTTCTTATTACTATACTGTAGGTAAGTCTTCTGTTGCAAAATTAAAATGCAACGTATCTAATGAGTCACTGCAGCTATGTTTAATGTGTTGTTTATACAGAATGTTGTTTATGCTGAATTATGTGTAGATTTGGATTTTTTTTCTTTCTTTTTTGTTGTACATATAGTCGCGCAACTGTGTTTTTTTTCTTCTTTTTTTTACCTTTTTTTGGACCTCCTTTTTCCTCTTTTTGATACGTGTTTATATAATAAAAGCAAACCGCTCCATATGCAGTGATTAAAGCTACAACCATTACAGTGCAAATGGTGGAGCATAAATCTAGGAGGAAAAAAAATAAAAAATAAAAACATGAATAATCAAGTTGATGCAAGTCAAATACAATCAACAACAGTGAAAATAATGAATGTAGTTTTTAAAAATGAATAACCTGAAAAAATAAAAAATAAATATTTGGCATTCATATATGCACAATTCTTCCTTTCTGTTATTATTATTATTAGTCACACATTATTACATTACTCCTCCTTCTTTCCAGTAGCTTGTCCGCTGTCACTTCCACTTATTTGTTTAAATTGTAAAGTATCTATTAAATAAATAATTTTATTTAATATTTTATTATTATTATTATTATTATTATTATTATTAATAATAATAATAATAATAATAATAATAATAACTGTATTTCTATGTGTTAATAATGATAAAGTCTTGTTTCTGCTACAAAGAGATCCACAGAACAGAATATTAACAAAATGGTATCATACGTACCTTCATGGTCTCCTTTTATACATTTAGATTTGGAAAGCACAAAGATCATCACTCCTAACCACACAAATATAAACAGTATAGCCTCTAGTAGAAGTATCCATCCTAAAATAATAATAAAATACATATTAAATGAGCCCCGTCATGCATAAACACATTCACAGAAAATACTCATCAGCGACCAACACACAGCTGACACACTCTATATACACTGAATACTATTGATAATTTTACTATTATATAATAATTACTATTTTTAAGTAATCAAATGTTATCATATATATACACTCACTGGCCACTTCATTAGGCACACCTTGTTAGTACAGCACCCCTTTTGATTTCAGGTCTGTCTTAATTCTTCATACTGTAGCATAGATTCAACAAGGTGCTGAAAACATTCCTTACAGATTTCACTCCGTATTGACAGGATACCATCACACAGTTGCTGCAAATTTGTTGTCTGTAGTTCCACCCCTTCCACGTTCTAAATGTGCTCTGTTGGATTGAGATCTGGTGACTGTGAACTCCTTTTGAGCACAGTGAGGTTCAATAAACCATCACTGTATGCTATGGTCAAAAAGGGATGGGCACAGTCAGCAACAATACTCAGGTAGGCAGTGGCATTTAAAACCATCCTCATTTAGTACTAAGGGGCCCAAAGTGTACCATAACAATATCAGCCACAACAACACCACCACCACCACCACCACACTGCACCATTGATATATGGCAGGCTGGATTCATGCTTTCATCTACTGTATTAATGCCAAATTCTGACCCTACCGTCCGAATGCTGCAGCAGAAATCGAGACTCATCAGATTGGGCAACATTTTCCTAAACTTCTCTTGTCCTATTTTGATGATCCGATGCAAATTGTAGCCTCAGTTTCCTGTTCTTAACTGACAGGAGTGGCACCTGGTGTGGTCTTCTGCTGCTGTGGTCCATCTACTTCAAGGTTCAACATGTTGTGCCCATTGGCATACCTCAGTTGTAAGAAGATGTTATTTAGGTTGCTGTTGCCTTTCTATCAGCACGAACCAGTCTGACCGCTGGCATCATCAAGGCTTTTTCACCCAGAGAACTGCCATTCACTGGAGGTGGTAGCAAAAAGGTGACACTAGTTTTGTAACACGCCAACAGATGGCAGCACATGGCTGCATGCACCGACACAGGGAGCGCCGACCTTCATAAATCAATGTGCCAAAAGACATGGTCCTGTGTACACCGGGAGCTGTGCAATTGGTGCTATTCTGACCATGAACATTACCATGTCTGCCATTTCATCATGAACAACAGGTTAGAACAAAGAATTAAACTGGGCAAATCAGGAATGTTTGTGCGTGAACCTGGGCAAATCAGAGACATTTGAAATGATTTGGAAAGTTTATGGGAAGGATTCAATGTGCTTTGAGTGGCACGCCTGCTTTTAGAGCATAAAAAAATAATTGGCAGATGATTTCAGACTGTATGTGTAGTGCTTGAAAAACTGGAACAATGCACCATGTCACCGAGCTCTCCTTACATGTGAGTTTCTCGCCAGAAAAAAAAACTATCTCACTTCCGCACCCAACCTACTCGCCAGATTTGGCTCCTGAGGACTTCGCCCTCTTCCTAACAATGGATATGCAGCTTAAAGGTCACTGTTTTAACACATTGTGGAGATCCAGCATGAATCCCAGAAAGTGCTTGACACGCTTTAAAAAGAAGACTTCCAGGACATATTCCAGAAATAGCAGGGATGCTGGGAGGGCTGTATTGCTGTGTATTGCTGTATCGTTTGAAGATGATAAACATAGTTAAAGTAAACATACTAAAGGAAATACTCATACCAGCCCATCTATGCCACAATCAAAGTCACTTAAATCACCTTTCTTCCCATTCTGATGTTCTGTTTGAACTCCAGCAAATTATCTTGATCGTGTCTATATGTCTACATGTCTACATTAGGTTGCTGCCATGTGATTGGCTGATTAGATTGTTGCATTAATGAAGAGTGGAACAGGTGTACACAATGAAATGGCGGGTGATTGTAAAAATAATGAGCTTTACACAAAAAATAGGATTTAGAACAAGATTATTTATGGGTTTTTATAATATATGATAGTAACAAAATGGTACTTACCTCGGGCAAAATCTTCCTCATAAATAGAGTACAAAATATAGCTAGTAAATTTATCCACGCTGCATAGAGTTACAAATATTGAAGAAATAATAATGTCTGTGAATGTAAAATAAATATATCATTGATTTTATACCTTCAATTACCTTTAACTATTAAGTAAACTAATGACAACTCCAAAAGTATTGGCACCCATCATGATAAAACACCACTGCTAACAAAAACTTATTCATAGATATGGAGACATATATTTTCTTATTTTATCAATGAAAAAATTCTGTAGAAGTGTTGTGAATGGTTGATTCCATCAGTGATGTACTGTATGTGACAAGATGTATGTTTTCTCTACATACTCATCAAAGAATGCTTCATCAAATACTAAACATTGGGGTGTGAATTTTTTTTTATCTACCAAATTTATTTAGAATCTTCAACATTTGTTTTATAGGAGAGTGCCAATAATTCTGGAGCCAAGTGTAATTAAGGATTAAACTTTTTTTAATAAATTGACAAGGGGAATATTTTGAAGATGATAGTGCATAAAAATAGTTAAATAAAGTAAACATAGTAGAGGAAAACTCATACCAGCATATTTTTTTAATGAATTGACAATGGTGTCATTTGAAGAATCTTCTGGAGAATTTGTATCTTTCTTTAAGTATTTTTGTAGAGTGAGGACTACCAACAGTCCCACGATCAGAGGGGTTACTACAGCAGTCATGCGAATGTCACCTAAAAGTACAGAGAGAAAGAGAAACTTAATAGGTGAAAGGTAGATTGAACAGAAATGTGAATATATATTTACGGTCTATATTCTATACATGAAAATCGTGTCCTCTAAGAGTTTGCTTTTACACATTTATATCATTTTTAAGCAGCAGATTAAAATTTATATCTTGGTACATTATTGAGTTAGATTAAATTACCAGTATCTAGTTATTGCCTCCAAAATTGTCAGGTTTGTTTTGTTTTGTGCAGAAATGGTTTTAAATGATATAACATATAAAATACTGACTAATAGAATAATAGTATGATATAATATATTTAATATGATATAATATACAGAATGCAGAGATGATAACAAGCAGTAAAGTACTTTTTCATTGGGTCTGCACAAAACTGGGGCTATTTAACTGCATTATCTCTCTTTAATCCACAGATTAAAGAGAGATACTGTAACATTATTTGACAGCTTAATTGAATAATTAATGTATTTAACTGTAATTTAATCTAATTTAATGTAATTCATCTGTTGTGTGCCTACGTAATTCCATAGTTTTTCCAGTTTATATAACACTTAATAGTATGCAGTCTGAACATCATTTATTATGCAGAAAGATTTTACTATTAAATCCTTGTCATGCACATGCAACTTGACAGTGAATACAACTCTCAGGTTCTATCAACGCTTTCTTTAACAGTACTTACGATAAAAAACATATTGAGATTTCCATAGAATGATCCCAAGCAGTGCAGCATTGAATACTTCTACGCACACAGTCAATTGCAACCTGAAACCAACTGAAGCTGAAATGGCAACTAAAATTGTCAGCTTTTTTGTTTTTCTCCAACAACCAAACAGGTAAATAAGTCAATTCAATTACAGTGGGTTTCCTAAACAACCTACATAAATTCAGAATTAAACCTAAAGCATTCAATCATCTCTGAATAAAAGTTTGTCTGTGTACATCATTGCAAAACAGTGGGAATTTAGAAAATGGTGTTACAGCTGGATTTAAAATATTCCTATTACTATATCTCTATTCTGATATAAACAATAGATATATACAACACATGTTCTTCCTTACCAAATACTGGTGCGAAGATAAAACACCCCACTGCCAAGGCCATCAGTGATATTACAATATGGCTGTGTTGTGACTGTGACAAGTTAATGCTACCAAAAGCACCTGAGAGATTCAAAACAAAGGTAGAGTGTTCATTTGTTAGTATTGTGTACACATTATGAGTTACATTTCCAAGTCACTATACACTTACTATCGTGTCTGATATATTGTTCCACTTACATGCACATGTAGCCATTGTTAAAACTGAATGGAAAAGTGGAACAGCCAAAAACTTTGCTGCTGCCTTCATTTTATTATGCTTACCTATGGTTAAGGACAAATACATTTTTTTTAATGAACAGCTTGACATTTTCAGAAGAAATGAAAGAGCCACTTTACAAAAAAATGTAGAGCTTTTCCTACTTAAGACCTACTTAATAAGTCGTTGAAATTAGGATGGGTTTTCAGCAGCATGAGGGGCCTCATGATAGTGACAGCTGAACAAGCAATGACCTCAGAAATAAACCCTATAGGGAGAAATCAAATCAATCCAAAGTCAAAAACTGAAATCGTATGATCAGATCGTATGGAAGGTGGACATTTGGAAACGTGACACTGTGGTTACCTTCTTTTGACCATAAACTGAAAGCAAGACACATGCAGACATTTGCACAAATGGGCAAAATGCAGTTCATTATGTCATCTGCTGACAAAAAAAAGAGAAAAAAAGCTTGAAGATTGCGTTTTTTTCTTAGCAAAACAAACCTTAAAAAATTGACATAGTGACGTACCTTTTACGAGGATGTAAACAACAAGACCACAAAATGCAAGCAATAGTGTAACAAAGCAGAAGACCAATATTAATATATGCAGGGCAGAGAAACCTGTAGGAATGACGCAGGACAGACATGTTAATATTACTTTTGAGACATGAGGGAAAATGTCCAAAAGCCACAAACATACAGTAAAGTCTCTAAGTGACATTTTTCTTCTCCTGAAATATTTAAATTGTTTTGCTCTGGCAAAAATATAAAGTATATATACACAGCCATTTATGAGAACAGGAACAAAACGTGTTTTTAATTTGGAAAAACAATATATTATTTTTTAAAATTTGATATCTATTGTTTAACAGTGAGGTCTAGGTTATCAAATCCTGTTTTGGAACAACCTCCTAGTTGTAACATTTTTGTAGAAATGACAATCTTTTGATTTCAGACAAATGTATTTCTTGTTTTTCTCTTAAAAACAAAGGTTTTGTCTAATAAAGTGTTTTTTGTCATATTGTCATATAATTTTTAGATTCTATAATAACTAGATTCCTCTAAGTTATTACAAAAAAAAATCCATCCTTGCCTTTTATCTAAAAACAGTAGTGTGTGTGTGTATGTGTGTTTATTTTATTTTATCAAGTAGTTAAGTAGGATTTTGTATCGAAAATCAAAATATGAATTATTTCTGAATTTTACTGAGAAACACAGCATGTTTTGTCCCATCTCAAGAATGACTGACAGTATATATAACAGACATATAGAAACCTTTGCTTTACATTACCTACACCTAGCAGAACCACAGTGGTCCATGTTGAAAGGTTGCTAGTCTGGACCATACACATGAAGTCTCCTTTATCTTCCAATCTTACATTAATCAGCTTCATTGAACAGTTTCCTTTCCAGATTTCAGAAGAAAATAAACTGACTCTTCCCTCATAACTCCCATAGGAGTAGGTACCATTCTCTTGATGAATCAGGACCACTGTTTCAGCCCTGTTCCAGGTCACTGATTCTATCTCACTTGCTGGGATATGTGAATCTACGTAGCAGTCGAGTATGACATCCTCACCCTCATGGATAAAGACAGTTCGGTCTGCCCCTGGACAATGTTGATAAAATTGTGAGTATTTAAAACTATGTCTCAATTGTAATAAATGACCACAAAAAGCCATACTGTACCTTCATGTCCAACAGCAAACAACAACACTAAGCACACTGACAAATACATCAGCCCACTAGTTCAGTACTTTACTCCAAATGAGTATTTCACTGTATCTGATGCTTTATATAATCAGGTTATGGAATGAGGGACTTGTGTAAACGTGTACAGCAATATTGAAAGTGTGTGTGTGTGTGTGTGTGTGTGTGTGTGTGTGTGTGTGTGTTTGAGGGGGGAGAGCAGAAACAGTACCATGCAAGTACCAAGACAAACATCTGTAAATGGTGGTCTTCCACTAAAGCTACAGTATATACAATTTAAGGTCATGAACATCATAGTACAGTATATGCTGAAATACAAATCATTAATGCAATGCACGTTACTCAGATTTTACAAAGCAAATATGTATTTTGTTAGGTATTTCTCATTAAGCATTCCCCCTCAGGATAAGTATTACAATAACACCAATTTTGCAAACCAGTCCAAGAACAAGCAGCAACTTATAAAATATTTGCCAGAATAGTTTTCCTACTTACCTCACAGGAACTAAAAACACACACAAAAAAAACATACCCTTGGGTAAAATAAAAAATACAAGACCAACGCTGGCATTGTTTAAACATTTGAGACCAAGGCTAAGTTTACATTAACAGCCTGAACTGACTCAAATCCCATTTTATACCCGAATGTGACACAGGTCTGATTTTTTTTTAGGTCTGTCTCAACACACAATTCTTCGATTTTTCAGACTGGATCTACGTGGTAACAAACACCAATTACCAGCAACAGTAACAAGCCTCCTGCAACTCACATAAAAACAAAAAAACACCTTAAAAACTATAGGCATTCATGACACATACAGTGGTGTGAAAAACTATTTGCCCCCCTCCCGATTTCTTATTCTTTTGCATGTTTGTCACACAAAATGTTTCTGATCATCAAACACATTTAACTATTAGTCAAAGATA
>JAQMYK010014184.1:0-10295 GCA_030014345.1 Clarias buthupogon | reverse complement strand
GCCATCTCCACATCATTGCATTCAGTTTTTATTCACAATTTGTTTAGTGTCCCAACTTTTTTGGAATCCAGTTTGTAGATATACATCTATTTGTAATAAAATTATGTTTACTAAGACTACTGAATTACAAATATATAGTCTTGATAAGATCGGCATAATACAGTATTTTAGCTATACGGTATTTATACAAATAATTAAATCGGTCACAAGATAAAACTGTATATGTTGCAAATAATGGTATGTACTCGTATATGTTGCATTTAATGCAACATGTTAAATGTATTTAAGGGCAATTTGTGTAAATTTGAGTGAGACACGGATACTATTTGTGACACTAATACTAATTGAATATTGCCACTGAGTGGTGGATAATACAGTATTATGTCTGTTAGCGAGTGGTAATATTGTGCTTCACAGTTTATTACAGTATGTAACTGAATTCTTTGCTGTTGCCTATAATAAATACACTAAAATCTATTTTAACTAAATGTAAATTCACCTTGATAACCACTATAAAGACGAGTACATACCAGTACTGAGGCAGGGGTCCTGGTTTCTTCCCGTGGACATTTATGGTTCTTATGGGAAAAAGACATGCTTTAGCATCAATTCATGAATTGTTTAATTGCTAGTTGCCACCCCTGTGAATGGAAATAGTGTTGACAGTTTTAGAGCTACATTTATCAATAAAGTAAAGATGCCCAAATGCTTAATTTAACTTTGTTAATGTTGTGGTAGTCACATTTTATATAATGTTATAAATTGAGTTGAATTTTAGTGAATAAACCAAGTATTTGTCCCCGTATCAACCAACATTAATTCTGGCTCCCACAGACTGGCTATGTGCTTCTTAAAATTAAGTACTGTAGGTGCTCCAAACATGACTCGTTATGTGTATAAAAGTCATGGGTCATGGGTGGATTTGTCCAGCAATGACCCAAAACATACCACCAAGGCAACAAACAAGTGGCTCAAGAAGAAGAACATTAAGGTCATGAAGTGGCCGAGCCAGTCTCTAGACCTTAATCCCATAGAAATTTATGGAGGGAGCTGAAACTTTGAGTTGCCAAGCAACGGGCAAGAAACCTTAACGATTTAGTGAAGATCTGTAAAGAAGAATGGACCATAATCCCTCCTGAGATGTGTGCAAACCTGGTAACCAACTATAAGAAACATCTTACCTGTGTGTTTGCCAACAAGAGTTTATCTACGAAGTTACGTTTTGCTTGAGGATCAAATATATATTTTCCTCATTAAAATGCAAATCATTTTCTAATGTTTGTATCATGATTTTTCTATATTTTTGGTAGACTTAAAAACATATATCTATCCTTTACAATAAACCTATGATAATTATAGACCCTTCATTTCTTTGTAAATTGAAAAGTTTAATAATTCAAAATTATCTATTTTTGTTGTTAATTAAATTGAATTGTTAATTCAGTTAATTAACTCAATTATTTTCCTTGCTTTATACACTAATGACTGTGTGCTAGCATTTGTTGTCCAAATTTAGTGGACATGTTGAATATTATAACCCTGTAATATTTTTTAATAAAAGAAATTGGGTTTATAGAACATGTTGTCCAAGCAGTTCCATCTTATGGTTTTTAACCATAATTTAAAAATAAATGTTTTCAGGCACAATGACAACAAGACATTCCTTGTGTGGGTGAATGAGGAGGATCACTTGCGCGTCATCTCCATGCAGAAAGGTGGCAACATGAAGAAAGTGTTTACTCGTTTCTGCACAGGCCTCACCAAGGTAACCTTCTTGTCAACAAGCAGGAGATAGATTATTGTATACAGTTAAAGTAGTTAAGGATAAACCTAAAGTGTACTTAACTGTTCAGATTGAGGAGCTATTCAAGAAAAAGGGACATGCATTCATGTGGAATGAACACCTGGGCTTCATCCTCACCTGCCCATCTAACCTGGGTACAGGGCTGCGTGCAGGCGTGCATGTCAAACTCCCCAATCTGAGCAAGCACAACATGTTTGAGGAGGTGCTTAAGAGATTACGCCTGCAGAAGCGTGGAACAGGTAACTGCTACAGATGACCCATATAAGAAAGTAACCTGTTTGTCTGAAATACACATTGCTGCCCTCTACAGTATATGCTTTGACAATTAATTAAGCTGATTGTTCCGGCATTAATACTGATGGCTGTATTCAATATGTCAGGTGGTGTGGACACTGCTGCAGTGGGTGGTGTGTTTGATATCTCTAATGCTGACCGGCTGGGCTTCTCTGAGGTGGAACTTGTTCAGATGGTGGTAGATGGAGTCAAGTTGCTGGTGGAGATGGAGAAAAAGCTGGAGAAAGGCCAGGCCATTGATGACCTTATACCTACTTGTCAGATTTTAAAGAGTGCAACAGACAAGACATATTTGCAGAAGTTAAGAGATTTCATGAAAAAACACTAATAAACAAAACTGGATAAAAAGTGCAAAAATCCCAAACAGCAATACTTAATGGAAAAGTTAAACTAGAATTAACAGATTAGAGTAGGTCATAATAAATTTAATAGAAGACCACAGGAGCGGAGGCACACACACACACACTTCAGGTAAGGCCAGTTAGGCCACCAAGCGCCATCCAGGAGTTATTCCTGACATAACCGTCTCTCAAAAGGCACTACTATGGTGCATCACCGGAGGTCCTTGGTCCTTGGTCCAGAGGCTGTGGTGCGTGTCTCTTGGACTGAGTGTGTTCTTGCCATGGACCTGTGACATGGCATTTTTGAGCTTAAAATAAGAACAATATCCTCAAACCCGGAGGTGGAGCAAACACAGGAGGCGCAGCAAAGTCAAATTCTTCTAACCCAGGAGGCAGAGCAAACAGTCTTTGAACCCAGGGAGCAGAGCTGACAGGAAATCCTTAAACCCGTGAGGCAGAGCAGACAAAATCCTTAAATATGGTGGGGCAGAGTGAACACAGTTTTCCAATCCGGGCAGTGGAGTCAGGATGATATTTCCACAGCCATGTGGTTGAAGAAGTGCATCAATCTCCTGATTTTGACAGGATCAGCAGTATATCCTCTGCACAAGAGAAGCTTCTAAACTAGGCACAAAGGGTGGAGTATCCCGGCTGAGACAGGGTCTGGCACAACTCAGGAGGCTTAGGCGGTGCAGGGCGTGGTTCAGGGCTTTCTGAAGGTGACGCAGGGCTTTCTGAAGGTGACGCAGGGCTTTCTGAACACATCTTGGGGTTTTCCAGGCTCCCTGGGATAAAACATTGTTCTCAGATCTATAGGTCTTAGGGAAGACAGAGTAAACAAGGGCTTCAGCAGGGCAAACAGGGCTGACAGGGACACCCATAAAAAAAACTTTACTGGCTTATACTGGGTGCTAGAGGTTTGAGAGGTCGCTCGTTTGCGCTGCTTTGAGGCCAACTGTAGCTGAGGCCCTTTATAAAACACAAACAGGGTTCAGGTGAGGTCAATTAGGACAAATCACTGAGGTGTACTCTGGGAAGTGTAGTCTGGGACAATGTAGTCTTGTTCTGAATCCCCTTTTCATTCTCAATCCATGGTCCACTCCTTTAAGATCAGTAAAAGAATGTATATTGTGTTTAAGACACATTTAATATGGCAAAAAAAGAATTACTAAATATTCTACAAGCTTACATCTGTTTTGTCTCAAATGTTGAGAGGGATTAAAGCCATCACAAATAGCCATATTAAATAACATGAACAAACTTTGTTTTCTAAAAATGTTTTTAAAAAATAATAATTTATGCCATTTTATAAAATCACACTTTGTTATTTTCTTAATCATTCTTAATCTCAGACTTTCTTTATGTACAGTAAGCTATCAGCAGTCAGCAGGTATGACTGTAATGCAATCCCCTCTGTAAACACTCACCTAAGTGCCCTTGTCTGCTTTCCCATAAAAAGCTCAATGATTTAAATCATGCATGTGATACAAACACATACACTACCAGTAATGTTTGGACACACTTTCTAATTTCATAGTCATTCCTGATTTTAGTTTCTACATTGTAAAGAAATGGTGAAGGCAACCAGAATAGGCAACAATATCCTTTCAACAGTTGAGGTATGTCTTCTACTTATGATCTGTAAAAATTGTGCTATTAATTGGTGATTTTTGAGGCTGTTAACTCTAAACCTCTCATGCGCAGCAGAGGTATATTTTGTCCTTTTTTTTCCTTGGATGGGCTTAATGAGAGTCAGCTTCAGAACTGCTGACCTTAATGTCCTAAAATAAGTTGCTGTTATTTCATAGTTTTAAAATCCCCACTGTTGTTCTAGAATGTAGAAAATAAATCACTAAACAAAAAAAATTAATTAGAAGGTGAATCCTTTCACTGGTACTGTACTTACAATAGGATAGGATAACTTATGATTATCCTTAGGAATAATGTAGGCTGAAAAAAACAATTAAATACAGTCTATCATGTACACATGTTTTAATATAATCCATAACTTCTGGTAATTACAAGTAGCCTTTAAAATATTAGCGTTCTTGGGATTAGGAGCATGGCAACAATGTATCTGAATCAAAAGTCAATCAAAACATTATTTACACTTGGGAGATGGGCATAAAATAATTAATATGTGTATCACTTAGGCGGCACGGTGGTGTAGTGGTTAGCACTGTCGCCTTGCACCTCCAGATTCCGGGTTCGATTCCCGTCTCTGTGTGCATGGAGTTTGCATGTTCTCCCTGTGCTTGGTGGGTTTCCTCTGGGTAATCTGGTTTCCTCCCACAGTTCAAAGATATGTAGGTTAGGTTGATTAGTGTTCCCAAATTGAACTTTTCAGCTAAATCACATTCAAGTACAAACACATGTCTTGAGGTGCAAACTAACTTAAGGCTTGTACATAGTCTTTATACACTGGCTGCTCCAAACACAACACTGTCTAAAAAGGAATAAAATATCTCTGGTTTTACATTTTTAGGCCATAACATGATAATCTTCACTCTGATATGGATATATCTTGGCGTGGTTGTTATTAACCAAAAGATTACCATTTACTGTGTTTAGCAAGTGACACATAAATTGCTTTTACTAATGTTAAAGTCTGTACTTTTGAAATACATGAACTAAGTGGTTGGTTAAAAAATGAATTTGCAAACTGTTACTTGTGATTGTACAGGTTTAGGATTTAACACTTTTCGTTTACAATTAAGCAGGCAAAAGACGAGATGTATGAACGTGCCTAAAGACAGTCCAAATACTGTACACACACTGTTCAAATTTGCCCTGTTAAAAAACAGTAAGTGGCAGCACAGTTGCCCACAAGTTACTGTTAAATTAAGTGTCTTGCTGTTGCGAAAATTTACAGTTAATTGTTTACATGTTCTTGTGTAGAGCTGAATAATGGACTGTTGACACAAAAGGCTACAATTTCTTTTTTCACATTTTTATTTTGATTTGATGTGTTACTCCTTGGCAGACTTGTTATAAAACATTTTTTATACAGTGTACAAATGTGGCTTCAAACATTAAAACTTTAACACAAAAATGCAAGTCTGCTTCTTTATTGCACTTTTGAGGGGCAAAAGCCTGAAACACATGTAAGTCAAAAAAAAAATTTCAGCAAACAAAATGCTTAAAAGTGTGGTCAGAGTAAACAGCAAATGCAAGTAACCCTAAAATATTCCTCAAATTAATGTCTGTGGAAAATCAAGTAAATTACTGAATAAACTTACAAAGAATAAAAATGATTAGGTATAAAGAATGGGACAAAAAACATTATGCAAAATTTGACACCTAAAGTAATTATGACTAACAGACTACATGGATTTCATGTACTGAATGAACACCTGACAAACAGTGAACAAAAATAGCCACAAAATATGCCCAAATTAGTGGCTGGGGCAAACCAAGTCAATGACTAAATAAACTTAAAAAATTTTATAAGCATTTATTTTTTTAAAAATTAACTGAATAAAAAAAAATTAAACAGTGAATCAGAGAACAACTAAGTGAATACAAATTACTAGGAATGAAGAATGAATTAAAATTTCTGTATTCAAAACTAGACACTTAAAAAAAATTGCATCTATCTAAAATGTCGATGTCTGTGTGTTGCGAGTGAATGATGGGGTTCACTCAAAAGTACTATAAAGTCCCCTTAAAGTCCATCAGATTCTTAAGCAGACTGGCAACACAGGTTTGTTTTCTGATTTGTTTTCCTGGGGCCCCTTCTCCATCCGCTTCGACAGGACTCATCCTCCCATGCTGCCCTTTTCAGGATTCATCCCAAAGAGCCACCTAAACCACAAACGTTTTTCAGAATTAGTGTGGAGGAAAATAGTTACTTACTAAAATAAAATAAATATAAGAAAGTCTATTCTTGTATGAACAACAATTACCTTTCATGTTAATTTAGGTATACGTCATTTAGCATCTTTTTAGGAGACACATGTAAACCCATATATAAACATGGTTCAGAAAATGTAGTACAGTCATGGGTAAAAGTTGGTGTGCCAATAATTATTATTGCTTTTTTTATGTGTAAAAGCATAATCAAAATCATCTTGTAGGTCTTAGTATTAAACAAATAGGCTACAGCCTCAGATGAACAACTAAATGTAATGTTGACACGGTGAAAAAGTTATATTGTATGTTGTTGTTCGTGTGAGGTTGCATTTGCCTAATAGTAAGACCTGCTACAATCCGATGATTTTTATGTTTTTACACACATTAAAAACCCATGGAATTAAAAGCGGGGGCACTAACTTTTACATATGACAATAGGGGCATTGCTGTGAATCCTCATGTGCTTCACATGGGCCACTGGGAGTACTATATTTGAGGTCCACCTAACTGACATGGGAACATGCGCACAAGTCAAACTGGACAGTCCTCGGACATGGAAAATAACTCAGAAATTTTAATATCAAGAAAATATCCACCACAATAAAATGTCAATTAGCCTTATTTACCACAACAATTACATTAAGATACAAACCAGCAACACTAAATCTCTGAACACAAATGATTGTTCTTACGTACAAACTGTTCTTATTTAAGGACAAGAATATTCTTAAGAATTCTATCACCAAACCGATCAACAACTTGAATAGATGCAAATAAAAATAAAGCCACAACACTATTAAAAAAAACTCTACTCAGAGATTAGAGTTACGTTCAAAATAAAAAAAAAAAGCTTATCCACATTTGCAAGTACGATGGCACGGAAATAAATATCTTATCTACGTTGCAGGTTTCGGAATTAATAAAAAGATTTAAAAATGTGTATCAGTAAACAAGCCGCAGATCATTTCAGCTACAGAGACATCAATGTGATTTCATTGCAACGGTTTTTGAAGTCTTACTTTTGCAAAAGAGCCTACAAGTAGCCTATATCATGAAACATATTTGATGAAACATTGGATTAATCTGTAATCGGGAGAATATCTGAATCAGAAAGCCAGCTCCACTGCACAGGGGTGTAGTCATGTTGTTTATAACTAAAAGGGACGAATAAAATATTTACACTTACAACATCCGCGATCATCACAGTTTTTTATACAAATATTTGCAATTGTATATTGCAAATCCAAGCAAAACGGCACTCACCTGTTAACTCACAGTCGGATGAACATCCAGGTAAAAAAAAACAAAAAAACAATGCATTTCTTTTGCACGTAACATGATTATAGTGTTAAAATGATGCCTTAAATCAACAGAATTTAACTTAACAGAACAGCCTAGTCTGAGAAATGGCAGTCTGCAGTAAATCAGCTGCGTAAACCTTCCCACAAAAAGATGTGATCGCCAGACGAGATACTGACGTTTTCTTGCATATTTGGATCCGTGACATCCTCACTGCACAGGTGACGTCATTTACGGACCGACAATTCTGTTGCGCTAAACACCAAAATCTCGCCGGCAGTCAACATTGCCATGACAACGATACCAAACTGGGAATTTATTACGTTACGCCTTATTATCGGGCCAGGGTCGCCGTAAAGATCTCCAAACAGACTACAAAACTAACACTTTATTCAGGAGTAATAACACGTTTTTATTTCAAGGTAGGAAACATACACTTTCTTACATCATATTATTGCATTCATAATGTGAGTTGTGGACTGGGTTATACCTTCCTAATGTGCGTTATATTTTTTATATAGCGGTAAACTGTCAACATAATTATTTATTCAACCAAACCAAGTCCTTGTTCGGACGATTGTGTTATCCGGGTTGTGTGGAAACACTAACAGATTTTTTAATGGTGAACTCAGCCATGCCTTTCGGAAACACTCACAACCAGCTGAAGATGAAGTATTCAGCTGAAGCAGAGTATCCTGACCTGACCAAGCACAACAACCACATGGCCAAAGTGCTCACCCTTGCCATGTACGAGCGTCTACGCAGCAAGCAGACACCGAGTGGCTTTACAGTGGATGATGTGATTCAGACTGGAGTCGATAACCCAGGTAAAGAACACCGAAAGAACACAATTCATTAGTTCTGTTTCCCTTACTGCTAACAAGCCAGGTTTAACCCAATAGGTCATCCAGAGCGACTTACATTTTTATCTCATTATACATCTGTGCAGTTGAGGTCTTTGCTCAAAGGCCCAACAGTGGCAACTTGGTGGTTGTGGGGTTTGAACCTGGGATCTTCCGAACTGTAGTCCAATGCCTTAACCACTGAGCTACCTCTGGCCTGATGGTATTGATCAGGCTTGTTGGGAGAAGGGAAATTAGTGGAGTTGGAAAACATAGTCTTGCATAACATAATCAAAACAGATTTGTTTCTAGTAAGAGATGTGTCCTGGTGGCATCATGTACAAACACTACAAATGGTTTTGGAACTGTATCTAGACTTATCCTGTCTGCCACCTAACACAGTATGAATGCAGATCAATTCCTGATCTCTATTTCACCCAAATGAGGATGGGCTCTCTGTTGAGTCTGGTTCCTCTCAAGATTTCTTCCTATTGCCATCTCAGGGAGTTTTTCCTTGCAACTGTCGCCCTCGGCTTGCTCATCAGGGACTATATGATAATTTTGATTCATACACATTCACATTCCATACAAACTTAAATAATTCTTTTGATTGTGTAAATCTGCTTTGCGACAATGACAATTGTTAAAAGCGCTATACAAATAAAATTTAAATGAATTACCCAGACTAGTTTCAGTTGGTGAACCTAAATTAATAATCCAAAACAAAATATATTTGCAAGCAACGATGAGCATGCAGAAGCACCTGTGCTATCGCTATCCAGGCGCACCACACATCCTGTGTGATTTTTGAGCATGAGAAGACCTCCAAAAAGCCCTGGATGCTGGAAAACACATCACACTGGTCACTCAATATGATGTCACTCAGGAAGTTACTAGCCAATTTACAGCCTATGTTTAAGGTGCTGGAAAAACGCATCACACTATGATGTCACTCAATATGATGTCACTCAGGAAGTTACTAGCCAATTTCCGGCATATGTTTAATATACTCAACATGATATCACTTAATGAGCTTGTTAAAGTTACCATTATGACATAAATTGTATGACCATATAATTATTCTGTATGTAACTAAGTGGGTTGTTAGCACTTTTTGCCATAAATTTAATGCCATTTGAGAGATCAAAAATCCCTTCACAATTTTTCATTCTAAATGTCTTGAGATCATATGGGGGTGCATTGATAGCGATCATATAAATCCCCTAGGAGGAGTATATAAAAATCCATTGGGTGCATTTTGCAGAGAACCCAAAATAACTGACTTCCTGTTGGGTAGAATCCATGACATGCATAGCGAAAATTGTTCAGCTTAAGGAGATCTAGAAGTGTACTGAGCTTCACATGCATACTTGCAAGTGTGTATGAGCTATGCAGCTATGCCCAGGGAACATACTTTCAGAAGTCCTAATGACAGCAGTTTCCAACCTGTGTAATGATTTTCATGAATTTTTGAGCATGTTAATCCCTCATAAGATGATTGGAAAATCCTTGATTGATGTCATAGTGCTTGGGCCCTAATAACAGGCATACTGCACAGTGACTTTGCTGAGTAAAAAAATTATGGGGCTTGTGTACAAGGCCTAATCACAGCTCTCCAAAAGCAGTAGAGTTTTGCAGGAATGTATTGTAATATATTTACATAATTTTCTTTATACATATATACCCTTTCTTTTTTTTATATATCTCATACACTGCTGATATACGCAGGCATTGCATTATGGGAATAACCTACAGAAGGACTGGAAACAGAAATGCTGGGAAGTAAGCAGTAGCTGGTTGATGTGATGGTGAAGTGGATTGTTTTTGTAATTCCTCTTATACCACAGGAATTTGCCAATGATT
>JAQMYK010014096.1:0-10303 GCA_030014345.1 Clarias buthupogon | reverse complement strand
TATCATCCTGATACACTGCACCGCCTTCAGGATACAATGTTTGAACCATTGGGTGCACATGGTCCTCCAGAATGGTTCGGTAGTCCTTGGTAGTGACGCGCCCATCTAGCACAAGTATTGGGCCTAGGGAATGCCATGATATTGCCGCCCAAACCATCACTGATCCACCCCCCATGCTTCACTTGCATGCAACAGTCTGGGTGGTACGCTTCTTAAGGGCTTCTCCACGCCGTAACTCACCCAGATGTAAGAAAGACAGTGAAGGTGGACTCATCAGAGAACAATACATCAAATCCACAAGATGTTCGCTGCTAGAACCATTGAAACCGACGTTTGGCATTGGCACGAGTGACCAAAGGTTTGGCTATAGCAGCCCAGCCATGTACATTGACCCTCTGGAGCTCCCGACAGTTTTGGTGGAAATGGGAGAGTTGAGGTGCACATTTAATTCTGCAGTGAGTTGGGCAGCTATGGTTTTATGTTTTCTGGATACATTCCGGGTTAGCACCCGGACATCCCTTTCAGACAGCTTCCTCTTGCGTCCACAGTTACTCCTGTTGGATGTGGTTCGTCCTTCTTGGTGGTATGCTGACATTACCCTGGATACCATGGCTCTTGATACATCACAAAGACTTGCTGTCTTGGTCACAGATGCGCCAGAGAGACGCGCACCAACAATTTGTCACCAATAATGTTGTGTGCATTGTAGTATTTTAAGCACAACTGTGCTATTACTCTGTTAATTAAACTTTCACACTTTGCACATTCCACCAGTAAGAGCAATCAATGAAGATTTAGCCATGAAAAATTTAGCCATGAAAAAATTATAATAATAATATGATACTATGGTTAATATTATGATAATATACTTAATATATTAATATACTATACATCATAATATCTTTCTTTTTTCTGAAGTTTGAAAACACTAAGCTGCGAAAAGTTCTGCTTTTATAAAGGTTGTCATGCTTCTTGACAGTTAACTAATCTTGTGCATTTTTTTTAGTAACACAGAGCAGCTTATTGATATATTAATAATTGTGGAAGCAGGAAGAGTGTACCTATTTTTTTTTAAACATATTATTCCTGAAAATAAGAACAAAACAAAAAACACTACATATTGAAATCTGTTGTGCTTTTGTTGTACTTGTTGTTGTTACCTGAGATTATGTGGTTTAGTTATATAAAAAATAGTGATGCATAAAAAAATAGAATTGAAGGAGGCTGTACTTTTACCTCATGATGTATGATACAGACCTTTATAGAAGTCTACAGATGTTCCTAATAAAGTGGAAAGTGGATATTCAGTGTTTGATTCTAGTGCAAACTTTCCTGAGAAACTTACTTACTTTGTGTGTACTGAATTAGACTGAGATATACACATTATTTATACTCTATGAAAAATAATTTACTCAAACTCAAAATGTGCATAAACATATATGCAATGAATTTCAAATAGGTAAGTGTCCCTTTTTTAATTGCAATAATCCACTTTGGGTTTCTTGATGGTTATTAAACTTTCCTGAAGGAGAAATGTTGTGTGATTAAACATAGACAATACAAGTGCTCATCAAATGAGTCAAAGTGAAAAGTGCTGTAAAGTGCTACAAGAATAGATTGAGAATATACCTTAAAATATAATTTTAAAAATATGGTAATTAAATTATTCCTTAAACAAAAACATTTGACACATTTCTTTTCTTTTCTTTCTTTCTTTTTTCTTTCTTTTTTTTTTATAGCTTTTTTATTTGCAGAAAGTATGGTAAAATGCCACAAACATGTTTTTGTGACAGGAAAAAGTAAAATAATTAATTAAACATTGTGTAACTGTGAGGTGCAGCCGGGAGCATTTCACTGACTCCTCTTGACACACACAAAGGCATAGACATCATTACATGAAACGTCATTCCAGTTCTTAATGCCTGCAGAAAAAAAAAACAGTATATAAAAATTTTTATATCATGACATTTAAATTTTCTAACAGAAGTTAGAAAGGTTAGATTCTAAAATAAAGTGCACATACTGTAAGAAGTTACCAGATTTACTTACCGGTGGAGGGATCTTGGAAGTTGATATGCACACAGCGCTCAGTTTGTGGATTATTTGGTTCACCTGGATTCCACTTGGTAAAAGTCAGTTGGGTGCCATCAGACCAGAGCCAGGTTAATGGCTGAAATTATGAACAGTGGAAAGTCCACTCCATGAGTCATTATTTAATTTGGAATACATTTCACACCATAAGAAGGTATAAAAAGCAATCATCTTTCTCAACAGAACAGTAAGAGTTTCAAGTTAGTAAATTCCAAGAGAAAATTTTTTTTCACTAATAGGTGACCTATGTTATGGACAAACTAGATGTCAGCACAATCATCTGATTAAATCGTGCAGTTCAAATAAAATGTAATACCAAGCAAGGGCCCTTGAGTCTATTCTGCCATAAATACAGTAATGTCTATAGGACATCAGTCACACCATTTTAGTTATTTAAAATTTGAGGTGTAATGTACTTGACAATGAGAGTGTGGTGGACAATCATTGAACTTCTTCACACTCTACCAGAAACTGGCATTTCCTTTGTTGTGATTTCCTCCAGTAGACCCCTTTTGCTTATTTATTTATTTTTTAGCCATTAATTGAATAAAATGCATGATAATCAGGTGCAGATCTATTTTTCTCACAGAATCTTAGTGCTCAGTGCTTTCTCAAAGTGCTCACAGAATCTGTATTAAACTAATATGAAGTCAGTTCAGTGAATATGATCTGAGGAGATATGGCGTGACTGCTTCTTTTTTCTTTAACATCCCGCCCTGAGTGTCAAATTTGTCAGGAATCTGCATTCCTTCCCCTTATATGAAATTTACAGGCTGTGACATAACAAATTGTGGAAAAAAGTGATGCGCTGTAAATACTTTCCGGATGCACTGTAAGTATTTTTCTCATGTCATGTTTTACATGTTAATGAAAAGCAAGTTATAATGTCAAACAAACATTATAAAAACTTTACAAAATACATAAATTCTTTAGCTGTGGTAAGTTCCCAACAGAAATAATAATAATAATAATAGTCAAATGGTCAATTTGCAGAATGTTCATATGATATTAAAACATGCTTTCCTTTTTTTGTGAAACATTTTTAGAATAAATAAAATTTTCATCCTTGAACACTGATTGAAGCCCAAGTTGGGCTTAATGATGGATATTTTATATTTTATTTGTTTAATGACTTAAATTCTGTAATACTTGTTTAATATTGTAACTGTTTCTTCATCTGACTATGAGTAGGTTGATAAAACAGTCACTGTATAGCTACAGTATATATCTTCCCTGTGTTGACTATGTGACTTAGATGAAAAAGAATTTGACTTTTAACATACCTTCTGACAGCTAGAAAGGCCAGTCCATGCTGGATTCTCGCTGGGGTCTTGAGCACGGATAAGGGACTTGGCAAATTTATATTCTTCCTCACTGCTTATTGAGATCAGGTTCGCACTGAGAGTCAGGCAGTGTGCCTAGAAAAGAAAAAGAGCTTTGGCATCACTGCATGCTCATTAACTACATATTATTTTATATAAGCAGAGTCTCCCTGGTACTGTAATCCCCTTCATTCATTCATATACAGTAAGATCTTTATCCCAATTGGTTTCACAGTGAATCCTGAACCTCTACCAGAGCCTCTGAGGATAAAACAAGATTACACCCTGGATGGGACATCAGTCTATGTTAGAAAATCATACACACATTTACTTTTTGACCCCTATGAGCAATTTAGAGTAGCCACTAAACATACTAGCAATAACTTTAGGAGGAAGGAGGAAACAGAAAGAATATATAAAACCACACACATAAAAAATGACTCAAAAGTATAATAAAATGACTGTGGATTTCCACAGTTGTGAAAATAAATAAATAAAGGTATAAATTCAGATGCCTTGAATGGACCTTTATGGACCCTTTGTAAACTATGACTCTAAAAAGCAATTTGAAATATTTAAGCAATATTATAAAAGCACAGCAGCATAACCTCAAGGGTGATATTGCGTTCATACTACTGTGCTACAAACACCATTTATTATCAGCTGATTATGATTTGATTGTTTATTTAACCAGTTATTTTGTGCCCCCAAACACGTACAGTGGGGAAAATAATTATTTGATCCCCTGCAGATTTTGTACATTTGCCCACTTGAAATGTAGGGTCTATAATTTTTATGATTGATTTATTTTAAAGGATAGAGATAGAATATTAATCAAAAATACAGAAACAAAAAACACATTATATAAATGTTATAAAATGAGTTGCATTTCAGTGAATAAAATAAGTATTTGATGCCCTACCAACCAACAGTAATTACACAGATTAATTTAAGGAGGTGCTCCTAAGAACAACTCGTTATGTGTTTAAAAGCCACCTGTCCGCAGAATCTCCATCCTCCATTCAAACCTCACGGCCACAGACAAAACCAAAGTGCTCTCAAAGAAAATAGAGACAAGATTGTAGATTTGCACAAGGCTGGAATGGGCTACAAGAACATCTGCAAGAAGCTTGGTGAGAAGAATGCAACTGTTGGAGTAATTATTTGCAAATTGAAGTACAAAAGGAACTCCATGCAAGATTTCACCTCATGGCATAAGGATAATCAAGAGAAAAGTGAGGGATCAGCCCAGAACTACACAGGAGGAGCTTTTGAATGATCTCAAGGCAGTTGGGACCAAAGTCACTAAACAGAACCACTGGTAACACAATATACATGGATCAAAATGCTTCGGTGCTGCAAGGTCCCTCTCATCAAGAAAGCACATGTACAGGCCCATCTGAAGTTTGCCAATGAACAAAGAAGGATTGGGAGAAAGTGCTGTGGTCAGATCAGACCAAAATTGAGCACTTTAGCATCAATTCGACTTGCAGTGTTTGGACAAAGAAAAATGCTGCATGAAGGTCGAAGAGGTGGCTGTTACTCTGCTAAAGATAAAGGCCGACTTTGCCACATTGACGGTCCAATGGACGGGGTAAACGGAACAACATGGATGGTTTGGAAACAAGAACTTGCTAAGTGTTGCTTAAGAGGACATACCCTTATCAGACATGTTTTCTTGCTGACAGTGCTACCATAACTGGTTTTAAATGTGGGTTTTGGCTGCAGCTGCTCTCCCCTCTCACCAGTACTACGGGTTATACCAACCTACTTTCACCAAAGGTGGCAAACAATATTTAGTGTAATTAACGATTGTTAGAACACATGCAACGCAGAGTGATAGTGTACATATAGTTTGCTATTACTATTGCTCTTACTGTCTATTTTCTGAATGTATGCATAATTGTGCACTATATACAGTATAGTGTAATTCATTACACTATTAAAGTAAACTTAAATCATTTTAAAATAATTCTTTTGATGGTTTAAAGCTGCCTTGCGACAATGTCAATTGTTAAAAGCGCTATACAAATAAAATTGAATTGAATAGTGTGTGTGTGTGTGTGTGCATGTGTGTGCGTGCGTGCATGTGTGCTTGGGTGTATATATATATTTGTGTGTGTGTGTGTGTGTGTGTGTCTGTGTGTGTGTGTGTGTGTAATGTCTACAAATTTACAAATAACTGAACCTCAGCAGAAAGCCAGTCCATTTTGGTGCTGTGATATTTGAAGCAACGGCCGTTATATTCCTCCCATCCATCTGGACAGCTTGAGCAACGGTGGCCTACATTGGCAGAATAAAATTAAAAGTAGCATGTAAAAAAAACCCATGGAGGTAATTTTTAGTAAGATTGGGCAAAGAATAAATCAACTCTAGGTCTATTTAGTGGTCATGAAATACTGACCTTGATAATAAAATGTATTAAAATTTTGGAAAGACTTTAAAGACATACTGGAGTCAGTGTCATCATTCAATAGATATACTATTAGCCAGAATCACTTTAAGATCAATTCTTCATAAATAGACTCGGTTTTGTTATTCCCAACAAATTATTCAATATATACTGTACTAGTTATTAGGTATACGATGCTCACAAGTTCAAGTTACACAGTTTGTGCCCTCTACATAATTTCTGAGAATTAGATACTTAGCATGTGGTCATGACATGTGCTTATCGCCTTGATAAATCTTGCAGCCTTAATATATGAATTTGTAGTCATGCTAACAGATACATAACCTTCATGCCATAAAAATTGATGTACAGTATAACAGAAGAGTAATTTTAGAAGAGAAATGCTAGTGTTGATGGTTACAATGTCTACTAATAATCTTTATGTTTTATTTTTATTTATTCTATTTATTTACTATCTTTATTCACTCCACCTGCTTAAAATGAAAAAAAAAAAAAAAAAGAAGTTAAAGACATGTTGTAAATGTACATCTCTTAAATATATTTATTGCAGATTGTTAAAAAATCAGAAGGTGTTCACTATAGACATTTCATTGCAACTACAAGACAGGAAACAAATCCTAGTTTTAAACTGCTTGATTTAAAGTGTACTGATTAACAGACAAAAGATTCTTACCAAAAGCTGTTGCTGCCATGGCGAGAAGAAGAACAAACACCAGTTTAGTCTGACCAGCCATAGTTCTGGATTTTAATGCACTGCAAGAAAATCAAAAGTTACTTATATACAGTACAGTATAAAGTGAATATGCTACACAATTCAAAAACATGAATGTACATTTAAGTAGGAGTCTCTTCTGGTTTGATGTAAAACACTGAGGTCAGTGGTGATACTTATATAGTACTGCTCTGCTTTACAAAGAAAAACAACAGTCTAATCTTGGTCAAATTAACTCCTGTTTAACTTCCATTACACTGGAAAACTATCTACAGTAGGACTAGCATGCTGGTGCATTGTGTGAAAAAAATGGGCAGTTTTACTGAGAAAATAGCTCTTCAGCTTTTCTTATCTTAGAAAGTTATCTCAGTATGCTAGAGCCATAATCAGATGACTTCTCTTATAGCCTAAAAATATGGAAATGACTTGGAGCAAGGTCAGAACTGTATGAGGATTGTGGCAGCAAGTTATCAGTCAATTTTCAGGGATCAGGAGTTTCACTCCTTGAATGTTCTACAAAAATTTACGTATGAACAATTCTGTATTACTTCAGTGAGCTCTGAGCCACCTTGGCTGGGATCTTCATTCGGAAACTTGTTTAAAAAGTTTTCACCATTCAAATGTTTTACTGCGATTACGAGTCTCATCAAATCAAATTCTAATTTTATTTGTCATATACACAGTCATATACAGTACGATATGCAGTGAAATGCTTATAGTAAATATTGAAATATAGAAAACTATAGAAAATCCTTAGCTGTAAACTTTTGTTGTGAGTATAAATCTATAAAAAAAAAAATGCAAATGTGCATGAATGTGGATGTCTATAATGTGGAAAGTGCAAAAATTAAATAGAAATGTCCAGGGTGTGTGAGATAGTGCCTGATGTCCAGAAATGTTCAGGGGTGAGTGTAAATGTACATGAATGTATCGGTGTGTATAAATGTCAATAAATATCCATAAACATGCAATGTGCAAAAAATGCAAAAATGGTTAGCCTTATGTGCAAAATGCAATAATGGAAGGATGGTTAATCATATGTCCTAATGCAAAAGGTCAGTGCGATGTGGTGTTTTGATTAAGAGACCGTATCGCCTGTGGGAAGAAGCTCCTCCTCAGTCTCTCTGTGTTGGCCTTCAGGGAGCGGAAGAACTTTCCTGATGACAGCAGAGAGAACAGTCAATTTTTGCGGTGGCTGAGGTCCTTCACAATCTCCCTGGCCTTGGTCCAGCACTGCTTGCTGTAGATTGGGTGTAGGTCAGGGAGCTCGGTGGGGATGAGGTGCTCAGCTGATCGCACTATCCTCTATAGAGGTCGTCTGTCCTGTATGGTTCTGCATGGTGCTGCATGGTGCTGTTCCCAAACCATCAAGATGCTCTCTATGGTGCAGGAGTAAAAGTTTCTAAGCACCTTGGATGGTAGTCTGAAGTCTCTCAAGCGTCTGAGGTTGTAGAGACACTGTCAGGCCTTTTTCACCACGGTGTTGATGTGACAGGACTGTGACAGTTCCTGCGAGATGTGAACACCGAGCTGTCCACTCTCTCCTGGGCTCTTGTTGATTACGGGGGTCTGGTAGTTCCTCTCCTGCTTTGTACTGAAGTCCACTAGCAACTCCTTTTAAAAGGAGGTTGTTCCTCTGGCAACAGTTCTAAAATTTTCCAATCTTCTCCAGGTAGGCCGCTTCGTCATTGTCAGAGATCAGGCCCACCACGATGGTGTCGTCAGCAAACTTGAGGATGGTGGAGTCAGTAGTGGCCCCGCAGTCATATGTGTACAGCAGGGGGCTCAGACCATAACCCTGGGGGGCTCCAGTGCTGAGAGTGAGGGAGGCTGAGACACCATACTGTCTTCTGTAAATGAAACTTGTGCATGTTTCTACAGTACAAATAAAGTCAAAATAAATTCTGAATAAAAAAAGTTACATAAATGTAACTAACAACAAAAACTAATTTTAGTGATATGATTTTATGCATAATATACATGATTAGTGACTTTGGGTCTTACCATGCTACTTATTGGGTCATGTATTGGGTTGTATTGCTTCCAGTATTTATGTCTTGCTTGTACAGGATGCAGATTGCAATCAAATTCCTTATCTTCCCATGTTTTATTTTGAGGGAATTTAATAAAATTACATGAAACACAATGTTCAGTTTAACCTCATTCAGTAACCACAGTATACCTGGGTAAAGATGGTGAATGTAATAAAAAGACACAAAGTTCCAGAGAAACAGGATGTTTTTTGAAGAATGTCCTTCTTTGATTGCACAGATGATTAAGGATTGCTTGGCTTGCACAGGTGATAAAGAACATTCATCTGACAAGTCCCATTTCTCTGGAAAAGTTTATGTCCACTTTTCACTTTATTAGGCACACCTGTAGACCTAATTGGACACATTTATACAAACGGCACAGACACATAGCAACATGCAAGCTGTTGACTATTTCTTAAATAATTTCCCACAATAATCAGTCCTGTTTTCATCTTTTGCTTATTGTGCACAAATTGTGGTAATTTGTCACCATCTTCTTTTGAAATCTATTATGGTTTTCATAATAATTTGTTTTGCAAACAAAACCAAAAACTGTTTTCTGGATCAGCAAACTACACAGACAAAAAACAAACTAACAAACAAACAAAAATGAAGACAGTCACAATATCAATAATCGGAACAACAAACGGGAAGAAAAAGACTTAGTAAAAGAAAAAAAACACAGGATGTTAATTTGCACTTGGGATTGCAAGTGAATTGTGAGTCCTTATGCACATATCAGCCATAACATTAGCACCATTACCAAATTAACATTGGTTATCAATTATTTATCAGTACACTGGTGACAAGATCATGGGCACCTAAGTCTCACCCATGCCCATGCGGACCAAAGACCAGACTGTCTCACTGTCTCACTAATCTCACAGAAAAGTCAATGTGGCACAAACTGCCAAAAAAGATTCTCTTTCCATGTGAAATTAACATTTTTCACCAAAATGCATAATTGATTTTTTTGGGCATTGGTAGTTCAGTGGTATGGTTTCCACCTGCCATTCAGAAGGCCCAGGTAGGATTCCTAGCCAATGCCATAAACCCACTGGATACAGGGCCAGTCTAGTGCCAGTCCCACAGGGACAAAAATGGGAGGGTTGCATCATGAAGGACATCCGGCGTAAAACCTGTATTTTAAAATTGTATTACAATTGTTTGGATTAAATGGGTTTTGGTGGATATCTTTGATTCTCAGACCTGTTTTAGGGTAGCTTGAACAAGTGTCACGGGATAGCAATATTTAACAGAAATTTTGTTTATGAATGAATGAATGTAGGACCTGGGTTCATTTTATTTCTTTGCTAGAGAAAATAAATAAATAGCTGGTGCCAAAAATTTCAGATGAATAAATAACGCTACAGTAGGTTTCTTTGGAAAGAGGAGGTTTCTATCAGCATGGCTATATGAACATTATTACTTACCTTAATGTGTTACATTAAGCAAGAAGAAACTCCTGATTATAAGGAAGAGGAATTTTGGTGAGGTATAACATATTAGATTTTATTTCACTAACTTGGTAAGAATGATCTTACCAAAGGCTGTTGATGCCATGGCCAGAAGAAGAAGCAACAACACTTCGGTCTGATGAGCCATACAGTAGTTTACGCGTTGCAAGAAAACGTCTCGGGTTACTTCGCTGTAACCCTGTTCCCTTTCAAAGGCTACACTCGATGCTGCGTGAAAACGCTATGGGAACATCTTGTCATGTTGCCGGTTGTGA
>JAQMYK010013431.1:0-10362 GCA_030014345.1 Clarias buthupogon | reverse complement strand
GGAGCCAAATACAGGGCAATCTTGGAAGAAAACCTCTTGGAGTCTGCAAAAGACTTGAGACTGGGGCGGAGGTTCACTTTCCAGAAAAGTAACGAATCGAGTGTAGCCGAATTTAGAGGGGTAAGAGTAGCATTTCTTCTTCACAAATCTACTTTTTAAAGGTAAAAAGTATGGTGCAGTAAAACTCTAATGAGACTTTCTTGAGACTTCTCATAGAAGTAAATTTTTTCCAAAAGGTTACCCAAGTAAATGTAACGGAGTAAATGTAACTCATGACTACCCACCTCTGCTGATTTATGATGGTTAGGGAGGTTAGTGGTGTCCAGGCAATCTCCCTGAAATGAGATTTTGCAGGGCTGGAAGTATGGTTCTGGGAGCATGACCAATCATTTTCACACAGAAGTACATAAACTCAATACTCAAGTAAAAGTACAAATACTTGCCTAAAATTTACTTCACCACAAATAGAAGTTCCACTGTAAAAGATTTTAAGTAGTTAATTCTTACTCCCTCTTTTCCTACTGGATCTGATATTAACATGTTAAATCTTCCTTGCTACTTCTAGCATCTTTTCTTAAGATGCTAACTCTCCCATGTTCACTTTCTCATTCTTTGCTGTTAATAAACAAACATGTTTCTAACAGACAATGTGTCTGCGCGTTTGACTGTGAATCTCCTGGCGCCATGAAGCGTATTAAAGCATAGCGGACAGACCAAGCAACTAGTTTATTCTTGAACTAGTTTAACTCTTTTTAGGTTAGATGAGGGGCTCCTCTAATCTTTTTTTCAGGAAGGTAAGTTTCTTTGCTATTTTACATCCTTTCTAGGTCAGAAAAGTTTTGAACGTATGTTCTACTCAGAAAAGGTTTAGTTACGTAGTAAATTAAACCTCTGGCGTGTATTTGTGAAAAAGCATTATTTGTCTTAATTTGTTCCCTTGTTAATTAATTGTTTAAAATTAAAGAGGCTGTAGCGATTGTGACTAATTGGAAGAAATAAACAAAACTAAAAATTAATAATTAGAAAAATCTAATTGTAATGAGGTGGTTGTTTTGCACCAAGCTGGAGACAGTTCTGCTTGTAACACGAGATCAGGTACAAGAAAAATATAGTTTATCTAAGGTTTTCTGTGGTTTCTAAACTTATTTGTATCTACTGTAGGATGGCCTGGGATATTGTGTGATTTCCCAGCCTGAAATTGTGACTCATCCAGCCCTGCTTAACTGATGCAGAGTGTAAACGGACATCTGAAACTTTGCTAACTAAGCTGCAAAAGCAACAGGGTCTTTTTTACCAAGTTTTGTGATTGCCCATAAAATCACAAAGAACAGTAAGCTGTTTTCTGATGGAGTGTTTGGTGAACTCCGCAGTGCCAATATGTCAGGAGAAAAAATGAAGCATTTAAGAACGTTTTGACTTTATCTCATTGGCTGCGAACGAGAGTTGTGATGTACATGCCCATGCTGGGCACAGTTCAGTTACACATCTGTCTACGAGGGATCACAAAAGACTTTGAAATTACAGAGGCACTAGCAGCAATGTGGTCAATGGAAGGTGAGTTAACGGGGAGGGATTTGTTCAAAGATGTAAATGCATGCTTGGACAAGCTGGGACTGAAATGGGACAAACTGTTTGGTGTTACAACTGATGGTTGTCCAAATCTGACAGGGAAAAATGTTGGACTTTTAAATAAAATGCAAGATAAAATGACTGAAATGAACCTAGAAAAGAAATTGGTATTTTTACATTGTATTATAAATCAGGAGGTGTTGTGTAAGTGGTAAAAAGTAACCATGATGATGTAACTAAAATAGTTAACTTCTTCAGGGCAAGAGCATTAAATCACAGACAGTTTGTTGTTAAAACCAAACTGCGAGGCAAGGACCTCATTTCACATAAAATGGGTGAAGGTTAAAAATAAAGTTGGTGAAGGCTGAAAATAGCAGGTTATTTCAAATAGCAGTTTATTTCAAGCTAATTGGAGGGCAACACCTTTATCCACACGCCAACACTGAAAGAAGCCACACCATCAGCTGATCACCTCCGCAGTTAATTGTTGATATTAGGGGAACAGAATGGTGAGTTATAAATGTACGTACAGATCCACTCTCAGTGACATTATAAGACTACCAAAAAAACACTTCCAAATTTTAGTAGTTCTAAAATGTCATGCTGGTCTTTAAAATATTGCAAAGACATGCAGATTTTCAACACTGTTTAGTGAATGTTTGTGTTTTTTAGTGTAATGCATTTTTCACATTTTCATTGCCTAATTATTGAATGCTCTTGTTATGGTTAGAACTGTTTTCAGTAAAGAAGAAACATAATTCCAGGAAAAGCTTTTAAGCAATCTTTTTGAATAGATACTATATATAATTCGTACTGCATAAAATTCACTTCAGCCTGGCCCCCATTGGTCTGGCCCCCACAACAGTTCAAGTTTCTGATCTAGCCCAAATGGAAAATTAATTGCCCACCCCTGCTCTACAGTATATAGGAAATAAACAGCACTTACACAGAATAAAGAGTCCCAAAATGGTCATCTTCACTTTTCTAGTGCAGTTTGATAGAGTCAGTCCGGTGGTGGAAGGGGTGTGGCTTTTATAAAATCACATTGCGTCACAGGTACATTGCTGGCTCAAGTTGAATCTATTAGTTAATTCAATACGTGTCTTGAATGTTCCTGCAATGTGCAAGTGGGGCACTGGGCAGTATGAGGTCATGCATTGTCCTGCAAAAACAGAATTTTTCCATCAAAGTATCTGGTAATTTTCAAAGATTCCACTCATTGAAGATTCATGGGAATGACTGCAGTGAGCTCTGAATCACCTTAGCCGAGACTGTAAAAAATCTGTTCACCAGCACCAGCACCATTCTAATGATCTACTTCAGCTAAGAGTCTCATCACCACACTGTACTCAAAGTCTTCTCTAATTACCTATTCGTTTTAAACCTTTATTCATTCGAAATTTAATCAAGGGTCTCCTCTTAGACTAAACACTCCTCATAGACTAAAATCTTGTATTTTAGAGTTAGAAAACTGCTGCTCTTTTTTCTATCCTTGACCTGCTGAATATAACCATATTATAAAACCACTAACATTAGCTTACATTATAAAACTGTCCATTGTGAAATCTTTATGGGTATCTTTTATATGGGTATTCAGTGTATAGGAATTTCAAGTTTCACTTCTCTGAAACTACACTACATAAAGTACAAAAACCACATCCTGTTCTACAGGTCTACAGGTATAAGCTTTTGCACATTTAGTGCCTGTTTTTTATTTCAGTTGATCTTAGTGAGAAGCACAGTTAGATCACGGAATTTAAAGGTTAATTTGAAATTTAAATTAAGTTAATTCATTAATTTCTTCTTCTTCTTCTTCTTCTTCTTCTTATAGTATGTATGTGTGTGTGAAACATATTATAGCAAGAGGTTAGTTTCACAAAAGTAATGCCTCACCTTACAGTATGTTCTGTGTTGTTTTTTGTTGTTGTTGTTTTTTAACAGGAAACGTTTTTAACAATGGAGATGGTAAGTAAATTTATTATCTTCCTACAGTATTATCTTGGCTCTAATGAACCTCATGCAGCTGAAAAAAAATTAAAACATTGTAAACTGACCATTATATTTATCACTATTAATGTTTTATTGATGTTAGTATAACATACTGTAATTTAATGAGTTTAGTTATAAAATTATATTATATAAAAAGTTTTTGTTATGAGCAAACAGGATTCCAAAGTAGAAAAATGTTAAAGATAAAGGAGGAAATCATGAAAAAAAAAGAACTTAATCAATATTTTGATTAAACAGAATGTAAATAAACAATGCCAATTCAATTAAAGAAGGCAGAAGGGACACAATTACTTTATCTTTACTTTATCACTCAGTTTTAGTAAGTAATCTACATTATGGAGAGATCTTTTTTATTTTAATTTCTAAATATTCTATCATGCCTAACTACTGTACCAACCCAGAGGAAAACATGTGCCAACACAAATGCTAAGCCATCACACTCAGCTCAGATTTTTAGTTTCAGAGATCAGGCTCTCGGACAATCGGTTGTATTTTGATACAGTATGTTGAGTTGACATTGCCAGATCTGTGCCACTGACTCTTCTGTGTTAAGACCCTTTTACTATCCAATTAATCTTTTTTGAAATGTTTTTCCAATGAGGTTACTTTGGAAATGGATCAAACCAAGACACTACCTTATCCCTGTCCTTATGGAAGACCTAAAATATTTATAAGACAGGTAAAATTATTTCATGCGCAGTCAGTTTAGAAAGTCTAAAATTCAGAAAACCACTGCCTTAGCTAAGAAAAAAAGTATTGCTCCTCCTATTAACAGCACAGATCATCTGTATGAAATCACAGCCTACAAGCTATAAGTAAGAGAGAGCCAGTAAGATTCTCAGTTTAGACACAACTAACCACAAAGTTCTCCGGAATAGAAAGTGGATTTTTTCCCCCTGAGAATAATAGAGGAAGGGAATGCAGATAGCATGGTCGCTCTACTTCCTTTCAGAATGCCAATGCCCCACATTGTACAGTACAACTAAAATAAGGAGCAGGCATCCAGTTGTTGATTTCCTTTAGAAGCAGTTTATTGGCTTATGCAAAGAATAAATAAGACAAGAATTGAGAATGATCGTTTGATTGCTCAAATTCAAACTTTGTTTCAGTGAGCAGTGATAAGGATAAAAGGGGAATGAGATCCATAAAAGCCGTGGGAGAGAGGTCTGAGTGGGGCATAACTGTGTGTGTGTGTGTGTGTGTGTGTGTGTGTGTTTGTGTGTGTGTGTGTGTGTGTGTGTGTGTGTGTGTGTGTGTGTGTGTGTTACGTACACGTTACATATGTGTGTGTGTGTGTTTCCTTTTATTTTAATCATACGTTACATTATTTATACATCTTTTGCATTGTTTTCAGTTTACTTTGTTTCATTAAACCCAGAAATTGGAGGCTACATCCTGACTTTGAATGTTTACTAGTTCACTTTATAAACTACAGTAAAAAATACAAAAATGCTTCAATTACAGTACATTTATTTCATCCGAATTGTTAGGGTGCCAATAACTGGAACAGGTGAATTTATTAAAAGATATATATTTTTTTCAGTCAAGGACTACAATACTTTTTTTGTATTTCTTTTTCATTTACTCGAGTTGAAGGTAAAATTTTTCTACAATTTTCAGTGTGAGATTATGCTCCTGCAATAAAAAAGAATTTATTAGAAGCCTAAGAACACATCTTAACCAGGGGTGCCAATAATGGTGAGCATGACTGTAAATAGATAAAATTACTTTATTCCTCACCAGTCGATATGTTTGTGAATGATACAATGTCTTCACCTTTCTGTTTGCACTAGACAGGACACCCCCAGGCCCTTGCTTTTTACTGTAGTAATAGAACCTCTAGTGGCAGCCCTACTGTATGTAACACTTATCATGGTGTGCGCCTTTGCATTCCCGCTGCTGAAGAGGAAAAGGCCACTAGGAGGATCGCGTTAAAGCCCCTGATCCCAGCCGGGAAAGCCGCCCAGCCGATGGATATCAAGAAGGACTCCAGCCTGTGGCCACAGCCAGAGACAGTTGGGAGGGGCTGGTCTTGGCTCGAGTCAGTGGCAGCGGTCATCGTCATGGGAGCGTGCAAAAGGAACCCGTTACGCACTGTTCGGCGCTTTTTTACGGCGCCACAGACACACGGACATGAGGCGAGGTCTTATGGGGGAAAATGTCATTTTATTAAGGAAAGTGGGGAAGAAAAGGGTTTAAAGGAGGGAGGAAGGAAAAAAGGGGAGGAAAAGAGTGAAGGTGTGGACGTGCAGGTCCATTGGCAGTGCCCAGCTGGCATGCGGGCAGAGTGGCAGACTAGAGCACGTGGAGGAAGCGCTCCTGCACGCTCCCGTGACAACGACCTCTCCCACTGACACGAGCCAAGACTGGCTCCTCCCAGCTCTCTCTCGAATCCTTCTTAACGTTCTTCGGCTGGACGGCTTTCTCGACTGTGATCATGGGTCTTAACGCAGTCTCGGCAGGGATGCAAAGGCGTGCTCTGAGCAGGAGTGAAGGTTCCACTGGAGCTTAAGCAGTTCTTTCCCGCATTGCAGAGATCAAAGGGGCGGTTCCGGTGTTGCCTTTAAAGTAAGGGAAGTATGCTAGAGGCTGTTTTAAACCTTGAAAAGTCGAGGTTCAGCATGACACCTTCTCTGCAGTGTGCCCCACAGAGGGGAATTCACAGAGCAGTCTGACTCAAAAAGGAGAGGTAAGGTGAGAAAAGACCATGAGTCCAGTTACTCACCTGACTGATGCTCTGCTGTACTTTTATAGGAAGCAGATGACCGTGGAATGGCAAAAGAAAATTCACTGAATGTGCTGTTTGGTTTTGACCAGCAACTGGAATAAACAGTGGTTATTGAAAATTATTTGGGGTTTTTATAAACATAGCTTGAGATTGTCTTAAATTTTTGTATCAACCAATGTGAGTGTATTAACTGATTGGCTCCAAAATGTTAGGGATGGATAGAGAAGATAGTCTTCTGTGTACAGTGGCAGGCGGTCTTTAAAAATTAGTTTGTGAATTTTTAACCAGCTCTGTAAAACACAAGCAGTCAAGTTCCCCATAAGCCCTATCCCAAATGATATGGACTTAATAAAAACACATCGCAGACAAACATGAAAATGCATTTTTGATTAACGATTTTCTGATTGCTGACAGGAACCCCCGAGGATTGGTCTTGGTGGTAAACCAAAGGGCTTCGAACTCATCAAAGACTACAAGGATGAATACAACGGAAATGCAAATTTAGGAGACCTGTTTATTGTTAACTGTAAAAAAGGTTTTAACCATGTTGGAGTGTATTGCAGTAATGAGGAAATCATTCATTTCACAGGTGATGTCTTTAAATTATCCATAGATAAACCCCAAATATTGTAGCACAATGCAATGTAAATACAATAAAATGTAAAAATGTGAAAGATATGTATAGACAGATAGATATTGATTTATTGTTTGTTTGAATGTTTCTTTACTAGGCAATGGCTCTGGATTAGTTGCATCATTAAATGCAGCATTGTCAACATCTATTGCCTGTAAAGGGCTTATAAGCAAAGTGAGTGTCAAAACGTTTTCCAAAGGAAAGCCGTTTGCAGTTTATAGGAAGATTGGTGAAATCCCTCTTTCATTTATTGACAATGTTTATGAAGCAATGCAGAAAGCACCAGAGTACGATATTGTACGTTACAACTGTGTGCATTTTGCTTTGGGACTTCTAGAGATCGATTTGAAGGTAAGAAATACAGTGGAACCTCAGATTGAGAGTAACGCGGTTTACGAGTGTTCCGCAAAATGAGCAAAGATTTTAAAATAAATTTTGACTTGAAAAACGAGCAAGTCTTGGTTTACAAGTACTGAGTATCATGTATCACACATGCGCTTCTTGTTTTGACGCTGAGCGTCACGTGATCACAACTGAGCCAACGGTTTTTCTTTCTCTTGCGCTGCGGAATTGTGGGTAATCGTCTCCCTGCTGGGTCTTAGTGCTCGTCTCTCATTGGTATAATCAACATCCGTGCACATGTGTACTGTTTACTATAACACTGTGACCACGTGTATACGTAAAACATATTTTATTTTGAGTTTGTAAGTGTGTGTGTACAAGCACGGGTGTATTGTTTCTTATAACTCATGTCTGTGCACCCGTATAAAGCAAAAGCAAGTCTCATTAGAGGATAAAGATCCATTTTCTCTCTCCCTCTCTACATCAGCCTGTCATTAGACACACATAGTCATGTGTGTGCGCGTGTAATTTGACATCGTGCTCCTTCACACACACACTCTTAGTCTCTCTCTCTCTCTCTGCTCCTTCACACACATGCACACACACACTCTCTCGCCTTTACACACTCTCTCTCACACGTCTCTCTACACGCACATTACACACACACACACACACACACACACACATACACAGCGCCTGCGCGCATAAACGGAAACACTTATCTGTCGGGATTTATTTTTACTTTAGGTAAAGTGGAGGTTAATTTGTTTTATTAATACTTTACATATTGTATTAACTATTTTTATGTATTTATTGTTTTGGGCTGTGGAACTAATAATTTGAGTTTTCGTTATTTCTTATGGGAAAATTTGCTTTGATTTGATTTTGGAATACGAGCCCACTTCCAGAACGAATTATGCTCGTAATCCAAGGTTCCACTGTAATGCATAGATGTCAATATAGATAGATGCCAATGGTTTTTATTAATATATTCATGAATAAAATTGATCATTTTATACAGAATTATTGTGGTAAATATGTATGGGTATGTGTGATTTCTTTAACAGGAAAAGAAAAGAGGATAAGCCAAGGATTTGATTGAGGAGTTCGTTCTTAAAGCACAGTCGGTATGTACAGTATGCATGCAGTGATTATACACAACAACACAGTTAAAGTAAAAACAACAACACAAGAAACTATACACTCATTAAGGTGTAAACCTACACTTACTGTACAGGACAGAATGTCTGTATGTAATTATGTGATTGTAATGTAAGTCAGTGTAAGTGTGGGATTGATAAACTTGTTTAAAGGTAAGTGTGAGAGTGATAAACTGGTGAAAAGATGAATGGGAGAGTGATATACACTAATCAGTCATAACATCAATTATATACATCATCATCCAGTTCGATCTTCACGTTGAAGGTTGGAGGTCATGATTGTACTCGGTTCCGTGCTGCTCTTTTGCATTGTTCATATGATGTGTGATTCCAACATAAAATATTATTAAGCCATTGTCTTCTAGGTCTTCCTCTGCTTATTTTCCCTTGACTTTTTCATTCTAATTGTTTTATTTGAATGTTTCCATGTCTTGATTTTCTTAGATGTTAGAACAGATTTTATGTTATTAAATGCACTCTTTGCAATTCCTATTCTTCTAGTTACTTCAGAGAATTTGGCAGTACATCCAACCAGCCTCACAACCGCAGACCACGTGTAACCACACCAGCCCAGAACCACATCCAGCATGTTCACCTCCAAAATCGTCTGAGACCAGCCACTCGGACAGCTGCGGAAAAAATCAGTTTGCATAACCAAAGAATTTCTGCACAAACTGTCAGAAAGCATCTCAGGGAAGCTCATCTGCATGCTCGTCGTCCACATCAGGGTCTTGACCTGTCTCTAGTTCGTCGTCGTAACCAATTTTGACAGATTTGTGAACAATATTTGAGAGATACAGTATGGTTATTTTGTGTATGTAGAAAATGTTTCAGGTCTTTGAGTTCACCAATTGTTGCGTTTATATTTTTGTTCAGTATAATAAATACTAGTCAATACTAAATAATAAATTAAGTAAAGACTTTTAAACAATTCTGACAGTTCATGCATTATTTGTACTACCCGGTGACCCAGACTGGCTTTTGTGAGCATCTCCAGCTTCAGGACGCTGGGTCTTCTTTTCTTCCTTCTTTACAGACGTGAGATGCATATAGCATTGTTTGTAAACCTTTTTACTGACTTTTGGTGGAGGTCTGGCAGTAATTTCATCCTCTTCGCTACTCGATAATGACAACACGGCCGCCGCCATCTTGAACTAATGTTTACATGTGGATTACATTTTCTTTTTTTGGTCATTCGGGGCACTGTGCATCAAGAATTCATCCCCAGGAGCCAGATCGTCAATAGCAAATTCTATTACCAGGTTTTAAGGTGTCTGAGGGAAGATGTACAGTAAAAGCAACCAGATCTGTGGCACGCAAATCTTGAAACTTTTTGATACCCCCTCGTATCACCAACAGAAGGCAGGCATTACTTTCACTCTTATCTCTCCTTCCTTACTTCTTCTGTGTCTGTCTCATCTGAAAGAATTTCTGATGTCCATCTACAGGAGTCAATAATGAAAATAATCATCGGTATAGTTATGAAACTTTAATATAGTGGATTAGAAAAAATATTTATTTTCTATTATCAATCTAAAACAACAGATTAATATGCTCCAGTAAAAGCGGTCTAGCAATTCCCATGGTTATTTGTGACGAAATGTAAGTGTGAGTTTGAAAATCTTGTGTCAATGTACAGTAAGTGTGAGATGAATTTGTGAGTGATATACAGTACCAGTCAAAAGTTTGGATACACCTGCTTATTCAATGTTTTTTCTTTATTTTTATTGTTTTCAACATTGTATACTAATAGTGAAGACACAGAAATGATGAAACGGTAAAATTGGAATTATGCAGTTGTAGGATTACAAATTTATAAAATGTTAAATCTAGCTTCCAACATAATAGTATATAAACTGAACAAGTTATGTACATTGGGTTTTACATTTTAAGGTAAAGTTGGTGACATTCTAAGAAGA
>JAQMYK010012187.1:0-10483 GCA_030014345.1 Clarias buthupogon | reverse complement strand
TCTCTGTCACAGCCTCCAGCTGAGTCTTTAGGGCTGCACACCCCTCACACGACCCCACTGGCTTGGGTTTGTCCAGCAGTTTTTGTATCTTAGCCATTTGACTTCGGAGGTCCCTCATTTCAGCAACTAGTGGCTTCTTTGAAGATTCCATAGAAGCTGGCGGCGAGGAGAGAACGCTAGCCTGAAAAACAAAGTTTTTATTTAATTATGCTATACAAAAATATATAACATTTTCTATATTTTATACATTATGAAACCAAAGCAGAATACTGTACACAATATTAGAGCTTATCATATCTGAACTCACACCCATGATATAGTTCATAATGTATTTAATGTAATTTGCAGTACATCAATTCAACTTACCGCTTTCTTCTTCACCACTCTCACTTTGCGTCTAGCGGTGGATGCTGCAGGTGTCCTCTTCTTTCGCTTTTTGACGGCTGAGGAGGGCATCTGTGTCCAGAGAAACATGAATCAGTCACACAGTACGAAACCAAAGCATAATACTGTACACAATATTAGGGCTTAACATATCTGAACTCACACACAAAAAAGGAACAATTTGCTTACCGTAGCTGAAACACGTTGTGGTCTCTGTGCCTTGTAAAACGTGACTTCTGAGTCGATGTAATTCTTTCAAAAAAATTGTGCACTATTTATTTGTAACCTGGATTGCGATACTGACCAAATAGAATCTCATTGGTTAGCAGCCTGTGAATATTTTAGCCAACCAGAATGAATTAGTTGGAACACGCCCATTTGAGCGCTATAAAATTTTGCACGGATCAACCACTGCAATTATTCACCTTTTTAACGACTGTATTGTGCTGTGGCCAGTGGAAAATCAGCACAGCAGATACAGCAGCATTTTGCAGGATTGGGGGATTAAAGTTTCGCTAATGCTAAAAACATTATTAAATGCAGGACAAGAGGTGTCTCTTCTCTTCACAAAGAGCTTTAAAATGTGCTGTAGAAAGTGTGCAGTGCAGCCCCAATCAGAAGTGAAAAGCTGTTCAGCTGAGTGTAAAGCCATTCGAGACATTTTATTCTCTGTGTATTGATGTGTGTCAGACTCTGAGACTGATTGAGATCATCTGAGAAAAATAATAGAACTGTTTAAGAACGCTCTCCCAGAAGAGAAGGACAAGCTGGCTGAAGTTATTGATGATGTTTATCTAACGTCTTGGGAAGCTGATCCAACCTGCCTCCAAATCTACAGCAATAATCATTTACGTTGTTACTAGACTTGGACATCTGTAAAGAAATCATTCTTGTATGCAGTTTCACATGTTAAATTTCAGCTACTTATGTTATATTCGAATTGTATTCATGGTCATGTTTGTTCTCCATTTTTGTGATCTGTTAAGATGTGGCAGAAACTGTTATATCTGTTCCATAGTACCTTATAAGTGCATATTTTCCCTGTGCTTGGCATGTTCTCCCCGGGTTCTCCAATTTCCACCCACAGTCTCCTCCCAAGATTTTCAAAATTGCCCGTAGAGTGTGAATGAGTGTGTGAGTGAGTATGTGTGTCCCCTGTGATGGATTGGCTCCAGGGCCCTGCGACCCTTAATAGACGATGAGTGTATAAACGATAAAGTGAGTACCTTATAGGATTTCACTATTGGTAAATACGTCCTTTTCCATATTTTCTCTAATCATCATGGGGTTAAGAAATTATAAAAACTAAGCTTTGTGTTTTCTCTTTGTGAAAATAAAAGCTTTAACCAGACTTTTGTTTTTCAGGAATGTAATTATTTCTTTTTATTTTTTTAGGAAACACAAATTTAGCATTGCCATGTTTTTATTATTTTTTTATTTAGCTAAAATCCAACTATTATTTACATATGAACAGTATAGATGTACTGTAAATATTAGTTACGTGTTTGAGAAAATTCCCAAGCTCCTTTATTTTGTTTTGAGGTGACTTTAATGCTGTGCTGAATTTATTGAATGTCTCCAAATGTCTAAATTGTTATTGTTTAATTGTTTAAAAAAAGTTTAGTTAATTTTTTTTCCCGTATAATACACTAATATAACCAACACAGGTAAAATTATCAGGATCCACAAGTATTGATGGTTTCCTCCTCCGTTATCTGTGAGACAGAAAGTCATTGCTGTAAATAGTTCACTTTTAATGGAATGAGATTTTAAATGTTATTATAACTATAAAAACATAATCAGTAAAACATGTAATGAAATAAAAAAGGTTTAGAGAGATTACAAGACTACTGAACCATGCATACATACAGTCATATTTTATACACACACTAAACAGTCACATGATGTTCATGTAAAATGTAATTGTGTTTTTAGACATTTCTTCTTATTAATCCTTATTTGTTTAATTTTTTTTTAAATAAATGTGCCTTCTATAACGTGTGATTTTATCTATTACATATTATTAATGTGTGCAGTTTTAGGGTGTAAATACATATTTATTTTTTCCATATTTTATGTCACCACATTACTGTGTGTGTGATACTTCCATCAGCAAGCTGTAACACACACTTCAATAAGGTTTGATATTCACTCACCTGAGTCTGTTCCATCTTCAGTTTGGTCTTTAGAGAGAAAAGAAGATAAATATACGATATTAAATATCTGTATGTGATTTTCACAGATTATTTATTCTCACAAGTGATTTCTTTTTAAACGCACAGTTGATTTCCCCCCATGTGGTGGCGTGGTTGAGCTCGGTGTATGAATGCAGGACTGAGTCTTGGAGAATGTGTGTATAATATTCACTTCATTAATGAGTGTACACCTGTGTCTGATTAACACTCATCCTGTCTCACAATTAAAAGGAAGACAAGCAGCAAGGGAGTGTTTTGTGTGTTTGTGTGTGTGTGTGTGTGTGTGTGTGAAGCCATTCATTATAAACTCTGTGTACTGATAATGTATGTGTTATACACAGTATCTGAGACTAATTCACTTACTGTTGACTAAGAGTTGAACTTTCTGGACTAAGACAGATTTCCTTGGGTGTTGCACTACCATGTAGCTTCTGTAGACGCCTCCATCACTAGCATTGAAGTTCTTCAAAACAAGTGAACAGTTTCCTTTACACAGTTCGTCCTCAGGAACGTCCACACGGCCCTCATATCTTTCACCTGGATATGCCTCTTTACCCATTCTCTCAAATACAATGTCATTATCGGCGTACCACTTCACATGAGGTATTTTGATGGACAGACCTCTCCAGCCGCACGGCAGGATGATTGTGGAACCCAAATGAGCTGATATCTGCAAGGCTGAAGTGACAGCGAAAAACATTTTAGGAAGTTATTATATGGTAGGAACGTCTTATAATACTTACTTACTTACTTTAGTGTAAGTACATCTTTCATTGTCACTCCAACCTCCTGCATGTACTCCCTCACCACATCTACAGTATAAACCTCTACTTGGGCCTTTCTCTCCTCCTCCTGTCCCTAAGCCATCCTACCTGCACTGTCCAACTATGTTCATTCATGCTGGACAGGGGCTGTAACCTATTCCAGGAGACTTGGTGCTACACCCTGTACGGGGTGCCAATCCATCACACTGTTAATCTAAGATACTCATTCCTAATCACAGCATCTTCAGCACAACATTACTGGTCTCACTATCGTCCTGTAAACTTTCCCTTTCATTCTTGTCGATTCCTTTCTGTCACAGGTCACTCCTTCTGCTCTTCTCCACCCATTCCACCCTGCCTGCACTCTTTTTCACTTCTTTACCGCACACACCCCATTGCTTTGGACTGCTGATCCTAAATATTTAGCCTCCTTTACCTTTCCTACCTCTACTCCTTGCAAATGCACCTTTCCCCCACCCTCTCTCTCATTCACACACATGCACAGTGGACCCTCAGCAGACAGTATAAATTTAATCTGATCCGGTGGTAGGTTTTTAAGATGAAATTTTGTATTGCAAAATGTATTTTCCCATAGGAAATATGCTGAATGCCGATAAAAATAATCAAAACATTTAGAAAAGACATGTAAATGGACATTAAAGCTCACCTTGTCACGGTTAAACACCAGAGGGTGCCTGGCGCCCAGACTCCATTTTGTAGTTTTGTGTTTCTTTGGGACTTGAACTCCAATTCCCAGAATGCACCTCGGTCAGGTGATGGGAGCGCTCACCTGAACCGAGGTAGCTAATTAGGTTAATTATAAATAGTCCTATGTTAAATGGAACCTTTGTCGTGCATCTATTTTGTTTAAGTGCTGTTTGAGTTATATTGCGGTTTGTGTCTCTCCTTGTTTGTGTACTCCTTGTTGAACTCCTTGTTATTGTAGCTCCCAGTCAAGTGTAACTCCTAGTCATGTTTAGCGCTAATGATGTTTAGCTAATGATGTTTAGTTTAGATAGTCTAGCTTAGCTCTTTGTTATGTTCAGCTCTTGGTTATGTTTAGCTCTTGGTTATGTTTAGCTCCTGTTCGGATGTGTTAATGTTCTGTTTTCTTTATTAAAAGACTTTTGAAGTAAGCGTCCGAGTGGCGCAGTGGTAAAACGCTCGCCCTATCATCCGGAGATTGCTAGTTCGAACCTCGGGTGATACTGAGAGAGCTGATTGGCCAAGCTCTCTCAGAGGGGAGGGATGAGAGGTACTCGTGCTCCCACATTAATCACGGCTCTACAGCCAATCATGGGCGTCTGTGAGCTTGCGCACACGGAAGGAGCGGCTAGCACTTTCCTCAGAGTGCGTTACTACGCCCCAATGGTGCGTGAGCGAGCAGTTCGAAAAGAGGCGGTCGGCTGGGGTCATGCGGTTCGGGGGAAACACGTGATAGTCTTTGGTCCTCCCAGCTGAATGGTAGTAGTAGCCTTAATGTGGCGCCCCCTAGTGACGGGGAGGAATTGGCCACGACTAAATTAGGGAGAAAATCAGGGAAAAATCCCCCCCCCCTAAAAAAAAAGACTTTAGAAGTTATTCACCTCTGCGTATATGCCTTTTCCAAAGCCCACGCACAGCACCCCGTTACAGAATACACGACCTAAAATGTGGCATAGCGGAGGGAAAAATTTCCTCTCCTGGAAAAATTTTTTCAGGACCAGCTCACCCAGCTCGACAGAGGAAGCCCAGAATCTCCAGAGAGCCCCATGGAGGGCTCAGCCAAGCCAGAGAGCCCAGTGGGGAGGGCTCAGCCAAGCCAGAGAGCCCAGTGGGGAGGGCTCAGCCAAGCCAGAGAGCCCCGAAAGGCATGAGCTAGCTCTGCCTCAGCCAGGCCTCGACGACATCGTGCTACCGCCTCTGCCAGGCTTCGTCAACGACGAACGTTTGTTTTTTACAGATTGCTTATTCTCACAAGTGATTTCTTTTTAAACACCCTGTTCATTTACTCCCATGTGGGAGTCTTGAAGAATGTGTGGATAATATTCATATTATGTTAATATTCATGTTTTGTGTGTGTGTGTGTGTGTGACCATTCATTATAAACTCTGTGTACTAATAATGTTTGTGTCATACACAGTATCTGAGACTAATTCACTTACTGTAGACTGAGAGTTGAACTTTCTGGACTAAGACAGATTTCCTTGGGTGTTGCACTACCATGGAGCTTCTGTAGACACCTGTATCATTAATACTGAAGTTCTTCAACACCAGTGAACAGTTTCCTTTACGCAGCTCGTCCTCAGGAACGTCCACACGGCCCTCATATCTTTCACCAGGATATGCCTCTTTACCCATTCTCTCAAATACAATGTCATTATCAGTGTACCACTCAACATGAGGTATTTTGATTGACAGACCTCTCCAGCCGCACGGCAGGATGATTGTGGAACCCACGTGAGCTGATAACTGCAAAGCTGAAAAGACAGAGAAAAACATTATAGGAAGTTATCGTATGGTACTGTAGGAACATTATGCTTCTATTTATTTTCTAGAAACTAAATAAATTTGCTGTGCAGTAAATATTTATATAGCATTTAAAATACAATCACCATTTCATTAAAACATTCCTACCCCTGAAAAAGTAATTCTATCTCCGGCAGTGTGATTATGGTCAGTGATACTGCCTTTGTAGGTGAGTTTTTTCCCCCACACTGTACTGTTTATACTGACGTAGATATACATTGATAAGTGATATTAATATACTTATTTCTGTACTGACTTAGATAAACATTGATAAGATTTTAAAACTTAACCTTTGCAGATGGAATATTTCAGGGGACTCTGTATGATTAAGATAAATGTTTTTGAGGTTTGTCTGTTAAGCGCTTTGAAGTGGTTTTTGCCAAGCTGTCATGTGAGCATGGGTGGGTTTTACTTCCGTTTTCGAGTAATTGCAAAAGCAACAGTCCTCTACGTTGGTGGGTTCAGGACAGCATTTGCACTGTGTGTATCACTCGCACACATCTTATACCTCCATATAGTTTATTTATGCTATTCATCCTTTTTCATCCTTGCTATTTACTAATTTGAATTTAACATTGATTGCAGGCAATTTTTACATTCTTAGGTTCGCAGTGTGTCTTGACAGGATGTGCTATGGTGTCTGTCTAGCATGTGGTCTTTATATATACATATATATATATAAATTGTTGTGCTAATGTAAAGAAAAATAGACACCTGCAACATTCAAGAAAACGAGAAAAAAAAGAATGCTGTCAAGAACATGCTGTCTTGCTGCACCATGAGCATCTCCGCATCCATGCAGCAGCCGCAACAGGTGGTGATGCAGCATCTGTGGTTTAAACATCATCTACATCCTCCTTGCTGACATGATCTGGCACTATGCAACTCTCACGTCTTCTGTATACTTAAAAAAAAAAAAAAATCTCTACATGTAGACCTGTAGATACTGCACTGTAATATTTCATTATTTATTTAATAAAACTGTTGTTTATCCACCTCTGCATTCTCATCTGCTGGCTGTCTATTATTCCATATTCCCAGCTCTATTATCTGATACGATATTATCAATATTACGAACTATTTATTTTTTTAATCACTGCTACTCTGTATAATTTTCTTACCATCGACTGAAAGTATAACTCTGTTGATTTCTTGTGTGTTGTCAGTGTTAGTTCTGTCCACATGTTCCACCACAAAGGTCCTGTAGAATCCATCATCAGCCACGCTCACGTTCTTCAACACCAGGGAACAGTTCCCTTTACGCAGCTCGTCCTCAGGGACGTCCACACGACCCTCATATCCTTTACCTGCCCTCGTACCATCACTGCTTCGCTCAAACACGATCTCGTCATCGGCACGCCAACGAACATGTGATGTCTGGGTGAAAACGTCAGTCAGTTTAAACGGGAGGACGGCACTGGAATTCACTCGAGCTGATACAGTAACCTGAGGAACTGCACTGATGGAGCCTGTCGAGGGAAACATCACAATTTTTACGTGATTTGCTGTATACTGTATGTTTATTTTAGTTGTAGCATGGTGTAGTCAGTGGAAGGACATTGTCATGTCTTGTTGGTCTTATTAAACCAGGTCACTTACCCACACATAGGATGCAAATATAGAGGAGGGTCATGATTCCTGCAAGACTCATTCAAGATTCAAAATTCAAGATTCAAAGAACTTTATTAATCCCAGAGGGAAATTGCTTCATGCACAGTGTTGTTTTTTTTCTGAAACAAGCAAACAAAGGCCGGTTATAAAAGTTAATTTACGTGATTAAGTGATTTTATACATCATTTTGGTGAGTAATCAGTCATGGTTATTCAAAATAACATTTAAGATCATGTTCAGTTTCAAAACTCTTCGTAGATTATTACTCATTACACTTTACAATAAGCTCGTGGTAGTGTGTGTTCTCCATATCTGATTATAGTATGAAAGTCCTCTAACATTATTTTTTTTTACTGTAGAATTTTGCTGTAAATTGTTTGAGCCAGATTGTTGAGTCGTAAGCTTCCTGCTTTATCTCTCTCAGAGCTCTTTTTCATCCTAGGACGTCTTTCACCTGCATCATCACCTCCTTAGAGATCATGTTCCGTTTGAGGGTTTCCATGAACAGCTACCAAATGCACATTAAACACTTAGATAAAATTGATAATAAACAAGCCTCAACTCTCCATTAAACTGCTCATGTCCAGATACTAAGTCTACACTTTAATCACATCTTGATTGCCTCATTTTATACCAGGGTATGTGTTTGAGTGTTTTTGCTTGGTATAACAAACTTTTCTGATTATGATACACAACATGTGATTCATTTACATTATGGAGCTTAACTGGACTCACATACAATTAGCATCCGCTAAATGGTGCTATATGATGTTCATTTGAATTTAACAGTGATTGCAGGAGTTTTTTTCACTCTCAGCTATCACAGTGTGTCTTGACAGGATGTGGTGTGGTGTCTGTCTCACAATGTGGTTTGCACAACAGAAGCAACAGATGTGAAAAAAAAAAAATTAAGTTAACATTGGTTATTTCATGATGTTCGTTCCTTATCCCCCAAAACAGACACTCGTTCATCCACCAAAATGTTAATCTGATGGTTTTTATGGGGTAAGAAACAAACAAACAAGCAGCAAGAGCAGGATTTATTTTTATATGCGGAATATAAAAGAGAGAAAATCCTGGTTTAAAAGGTCCATGTCCAGGTGAGACTTGTTCGCTATTAGGAGACTGAGACTGTGAGTATGGGTAGTGTAGTCCATGGAGGCCGTATCTGTAAGCTGCAAGGTGTTATGGGAATTGGAATAAATATGTTTTGGAATAAACACTCTCTGACCATTTCAATACTGTATTATGAGCCAGCAGTCGTGGTTATTGTCACTTTCAATGTCACCGCCATACTGGCACGTAAACAAATGAGTTAATGGGAAATTTTTGGGGGGTTTTACTATATTTAAGGATTTATGATCTGCATGTTGTAAAATAATGTTTTTTTTTCTGTTTCTACAGTTACTTAGAATCTCATCTATGCTACACATTATTGTATTTATAAGGTATTAATAGATACAATACTACTCTACTTACTTTATGCTTTATTATTCTTATATTCCATACGATTTATACAGTACTATATTTTTACTTTTTCAATACACTTTATGAATGTAGAAAGCAGACTGACAGTGTTTTTGGTTTCATTTACAATTCTCAATAATTGGTACTTAAAGATTTAGTATTTAGGTTTGCATCAGTGTTTCAATGTATATATTTGTTTGACAAACATGAGTTTTTGCAGTTCCTTATGACACTGAGTGTTTTTTCCACCACAGCTGTAATGCAGGCCATGTACTGTAAGTTAAGCCTAAGACCGATACATACTTCCTCTCTTGAGTGTCTAGCAGCAATTATACCATAACTATTTAAAATCTAATTAATTGTAGACAATTTTTTAAAATACATGTAGCTCTTAAAATGTATATTAATTAATTAATTACAAATAAATTTATAAAAATCTACTTAAAATGAATTTAGAAAGAAATGTAATTTTTAGTTTTTTTAGAAAAATCAGGCTGCACCATTTGCTCATATTTATTTACACCCCAGTCCTACTTGCATCAACATGGCAAATACATAGACCTGAATAAACAGAACCCTATCTGTCTGTTTAGAGGGTTAAAATACTATGACAAAGCAAACCTGGAGCACGTTGTGTTCACATTGCACAGGCTAATCAGATCACGACACGGAACCATCAGAAGTGAACCAAACTTACAGGTGGTTTTCTTCAGAGTATGGGTGGCATGTGCAGAGCATACAGTATGTGCAAGAAATGCTGACTAATCAGTCTGAATTGATTTCGAGGCCTGAAAGGATGCTTCATGGTTACAGCTTTACTTTCTATATGAGGTTTTGTTTATTTAGGTCACATCATGAGAAAAACTCATCCTTACTTCAGTGACTGCTGGGAACAAAGCAATATTATTGTAAACTAAACAGTGCTATGAGCCTCTATCACTCTATCACTCTATCACTACTGTACATTACACCATCCCTGCTGAAAAAAGTGATGCAGTCGCATTACACACCTTACAGTTCACAAGCTTTAACACACACAGACACACACAGCATTTTGTATATAAACAAAGTTTATTTATTTATCTATTTATTTATTTTCTTTATTTTAACACTGATTACATTTGAAAAAAAATGGTGGAATTTGATATTTATTCAATTTATATGGATTGAATGTGACCTTAATTATTCTGCCTCTGAAATGCTTTTATAAAGAAGTTGCACCCAGTATTAAAAGGCCATTGATTTTCTTCTTTATTAAAAGAATAAACTACTGCAAAACCAGTCCACAAATGTACATAAACAGAGATCATAATTAAAAACTGGGCCTTACCTTGGGGATAGATTATCTCTTTTGATTCAGTATGATTTATATGATGCACAAAGGTGATGCACATACTGCAGGAGGAGAAGCTTCTCTCAGAGGCAAGACAATGAATGACAGTCTTTGCTTCCTTTTTATGGGGCGAGGGGAAATGTTACAGATTTACATGATGCTTGAGGTTTCTGTTAAAGTCACGCAATCAGCAGCGTCAGTAACTCCAGAACACTCTCACA
>JAQMYK010011539.1:0-10544 GCA_030014345.1 Clarias buthupogon | reverse complement strand
TCTCCACATCATTGCATTCAGTTTTTATTCACAATTTGTTAAGTGTCCCAACTTTTTTGGAATCCGGTTTGTATAATTTTAAAAAAACATCCACTGAGTTAGATATGTAGTTCTTTCACTTGGGCCAACCTATCTTTGGCCGCATCAGTAGTCCAACAGTGGGTCAACTCATGCACTGCTGTTGGCCCAATGGGCCGACATTGGAGTACCGACAAAAGGTTATCAAAATTTTGCCAACATTGGGCCAACAAAGTAGTGCTATCTGGGACAGCTCCAATCACATCATTAAGTTTGCTGATGACACGACCGTGGTGGTTTTCATTAACAAGAACAATGAGTTAGTGTACAGAGAGGAGTTATTTTCACATAGCAAGCGTGAGCAATAGTCCAAAAAACAAAAGAAAAGGATGACTTTCCAGGCTGGGTCTGCAGGCGGACTCGGAACTAATAATCTAAAGAAAGTCACTAGAAAATCCCATTAAACCGAAGAAGGCTGAGAATCTCTCAGCCTTGACCTTGATGCTGGCCTTCTTATCCGGCCTTAGCCCAGCTCTGCAGACACTGTTCAGTCCTAAGGGAGAGACGAAACAAACACGCTTGCCTTTCAACATGAACCATGAAGGTGCACAACTGTGACCAGACAAAGGGCTATGGGTTCGGCTGGAATAAATAGGGAGACACACGAGGGGGACACAGGGGAACTTAATTTGGTGCTAAAAAAAAGAGGAAAACTAGTACACAACACTCACTAGGGGGAGACAAAGCGCCGGTTCAGTAATCCGGCGAGACAGATCTTACTCCCCAGGGCTGAGGTGGCACAGGTGTGACAGCATGATGTCTGAAGATCTCTGTTTATTCTCAGCAAAGAGAGCACATTGAAACGGTGCTATGTCCCGAACATCAAAAGAACCAGTCATTAACATGTCAGTCATAGAGGAACCTGGAGACAGACAGGAGAGAGGAAATACATTTGCATTCTCCTGATTAGACAAAAGGGTTCTAGCGGACAAGAGCCATTTGTATGTATATTCGTCAGGATCCAGGCGTGAAGATAATCCATTTAGATATAATTTATGACAATAGGACATATCCTTCCAGTAAAATTGTTTGTTTGTGTTCAACACATGCTAGCATGCATAAGTGATAATAAATAATAAAAAAGGCAAATTGTTCTCTCAATGCATTGCATTTTCTTACAAATTATTTAGTCATCATGGATCACTAAATATTCATAGTTCTATAGGCGATATTTAGGAAACAGAATTCTACTCACAAATAGCTAGCAATCCTCAAAAAAAGCAATGTCTGTCCTTGTACACGTTGTTCACACATGGAAAGTGGTGATACTTCCTGACATGTGCGCACACAGTCACAGCAATTTCAGTATTCTGTATCGGATATTTAAATATAGCGTTGTGTGTTTAACTTGCAATGCAACTTTGTTGACTTTGAAAATGGCAAAAATGTGAAAAGAATGTTGTTATAAAAAAAGCGTGCAGCTTTACAATCCTCATTCTGACTGGTGAGTCATTTCACTTACCAGTGTTTCACGCAATTGTAGCACTATACTCGCTCATGACCAAAAGCTTTTGCAAAGTTGTTATTCAATAAAGCTTGAATGCATAAATTTGTGTTCTAAGTGAGTTCTTTCACTCTTGTGCTGAGGTTGCGCAAACAGTGCTTCTGAATGTAATGCTGTAGCTACATCAAGAATAAGGAAACCTTGCAACACTTTTACATGTTCGTAAAACACTGGCATGCTCACAATGGTGATGACATGGACATTGGACGTCTGACCTGGACTTAGGCCCAACCTAATCAAAAAATCTAGTAGTTAGTTCTCTTCAAAGTTTCCCTCAATATAGCTTGTGCTCTGAGACACCCAGTTTTATCCATTAAAGCTAATTATTAGAGGCATTGGGGCCAAACATTTCTCAATCTACTCTTAAACTTGGGTAAGAAGCCGACTCGCTGACTTGCATGAAATGCAATTGCACAGTTGAGCTTGTTGTGTAACAACTCACCTGCCCGAATAAACTAGCCCTGCAAATGTATGGCTCCGGAGTGTCGGATCCATAGGCGACCATCGCAGTCATAAAAGAGATGCCTTGGGGCCTAAGCCATTACTCATTGTAGGAGTGGTGTTGGGGTGGTGCAGAAGCCTCGAGCGTGGGTGTGGGTGGTGCCCGCGCAGGTGCAGACCTTGTTGGTAGTGGAATCTATAATCACACAAGGTCTTTCTCTGTTGTACTTGATGGAACAGAAATGCCATTTAAAGTTACAGTGTGATCAAAATGCTTGCTTATAGCTGCTTGTGGTCCCATGACTAGAACTTCTATCTTATCAAGATTAACCAGAATGAACTTAAATAACATTCAGTCTCTCATGTCCTGCACACATTGCTTATCTTTAGTAAGCTGGTTTCTCTCATCTGGTTTTGCTGAGACGTATAACTGTGTGTCGTCAGCATAACAATGAAAACTAATATCATGCTTACGAATTATGTTGCCCAGAGGAAGCATGTAAAGAGAAAAAAGCAGTGGGCCTAAAACTGAACCCTTTGGAACACCAAACTAGACTTGAGAACATGCAGAATAATCACCATTTAAATCTATGAACTGATAACGATCAGTCAAATAGTATCTGAGCCACAAGAGGGCCATTCCCTTAATTCCTACTACATTTTCAAATCTGTGAAGGAGAATTCTAAAGAACTGCAGAACCTAAATGTCCTCATTTAGGATGCCATCTTTGCAAATGCGACACAGAGCATATTTGTAAAATAATGAACTTGAAAATGTCAATTGATAAATTATTATGCACTTAACAGTATCGGTTAACTAAAGGGGACATGCACAGAGCTGTTGAGGGGCCATTACTTTAAATCTAAAAAAGGGGAACAGACATATTTTTGGAGCATTAATGTAAGGCATGAATTGTAAAAGATTAATGAAAAAAAAAAATTTTTTTTAATTAAAAAAACATATTCTATATAAAAGCTTAATGTCCTGTTATGTAGAGCATATTACTTCGCATTTTAATTGCTTTTTGAAAGCGCATACAGAAGAAAACCTAAATGGCTTAGTCATAAAAGGAAAGTGCAAATATTTACCTAACTGTGTGTTAAATAGATAAAAAAAAACACAAAAATCATGCTGGAAGAATGTTTTTTTGGAATTATTTATTCCTGTAAACACACTCTAAACCTTGTGGAAAGCCTTCCCAGCAGAGTTGAAGCTGTTAAAGCTGCAAAGTGGTCGGGGCCAACATTATATTTACCCTATGGATTAAGAATAGGATGTTACTCAAGTTCATATCCATGTGAAGGCAGGTGAGCGAATACTTCTGGCAATATTGTATATCAGAAAACCCAGATGAACAGTGTGATGTCTGAAGCCTCCGCATGAACACACACTGGCATGACCGGTGCAGTGTTGTCGCATGGATCTGCGTTGCTTTAGTTTTAAGGGTTAATCCTCATGTGTGTGTTTTGTTTATTGCGGCCCGTTCACTGTGTGAAACTGTTTCTCTGCAGAGCGTGTGTGACCCTCAGTACGGCATTCTTATACTTTTCAGGACAGCTGGCATCCGCTGCATTTACTGCCTCTTATTACAAACAGAAGTGTGCATTTACAACAAATGGAAGTTTACAGATCTGCTGTTAATTCTGGACCATGTTGAAATTATGCCATGAATTAGATTTATCCCACAGGCTTTGTATTTCATACATGTGGCAAAACCTTTTGAACTATTAAGAAAGCATCTTAAAAGGGAGTCATGTCACCACTTAAAAATTTGTCCTCCGGATACAACTATCTCTGGTGCTGTCACCTAGTGTGTAAAAAGCAACATACACTGTTCAAGCACAGTTTGTTTGCTGGTGAGATGAAGTTTGTCTCCAAATTATCCACTGGGGTGGGGCGAATTAATAACAGAACACCAAATTACTGATAAATAATCATGACTCATAAAAACTGGTTTGATGTTTACTGCTGTTTAAACTGACCTGATGCTGATCTCCCTATTTGTCCCTTAAGTTTCATATTTGGCCATGCACTCTGGCAACAGGGATCACACAAGATCACACATGGTCATAACAGTTAATGTATTATAATTACCCTAAATCTTAGATATTACACCTCATCATAACACTCATAACATCTTAATGTTGTCAAAGCCAAACATTTTTCAAAGTGCCAGTCATTTCCAACCAATTTTCATGCTTACAATTTTATTCCAGGTAGTCCTTACTTCTGAACAAGCTCCATTCCGGGAGCATGTTAACACATCTGATTTGAAATCTGTCACCTTTCCCAACACTGTCATCATGTGGACAAAACCATAACTGCACCTAAGGAAATTAATTTCACATGTCAAATGTAACAGAGTTGTCTCTGTTCCTTTAAATCACGAAGGGAATCCAGGATGCAATTTTGTCTCAGAGTTCTTTTGGACTGTGAACTCTTTTGTTGAGGGTTTTCCTAATTTAGGATTATTCACTGTTACGACCCCCGGTCTAGGGTCCAGGGACGCAACAAAGAAAAATAATAAATAATCTTTACAACAAAGATTTAGAGTGTGCGTGGTCTTTTATTTTTATGTACACACACACACACCAAAAACACACAGGAAGCTCTTGGCTTCAGGGTTGGGCCAAGGCCAAAACAATAAACAAAACCCCACCCCTATCTCCTCCCTCAAAAGCTAACTAAACTACCAAAGAAAGAAAATATAAACCAAGTACATAGGGCTAAACTAACTCCCTATCTAACTAGACAAAAACAGGAGAAAACAGGTACGAACAAAAATGGCGCCCAACCCCTACTGCTTCCTTAATAACTATATACAAAAACAACAACAAAAAGAGCAGAAACAAAAGAAGCTATTTACAATATTTACAAAAAGAAAGTGGTGGCGACAACCCTCCACCACTCCAACATAAAGCAATCCCAACAAAAAAAAGACACCAGTGGAAGTACGGCGCGACAACAACACTTATCAACTAGCATTTAATCTAAACACACAATCACTAATTTTGGGCACACAAGTCACACACTAAAGTCGCGCACACAGGGCAACAACAGTACAACAACAAGGTTCACACACAGGGCACAACAACGCGCACCTTCCGGTTCTCCACTTCCATCCTAAAAGGACGCGCAAGGACGACCAATCCCGGCGCACGTCACGGCACGTTCAATCAGGGCGGAGCCACCTGCGAGAAGGAAAGAGCGAGAGAAGGAAAGAGCGAGAGAAGGAAAGAGAGAGAGAGAGGGCACGCACGCGCGCAGCAAGCAGCCGCGCATGCGCACTTACGTGCAATATACACGTGCACGTAACATTCACCATCGGGACAGTTTTACAGGACAGACATTTCCCATCATCGTGCTCCCGGACTGATTGATTGAAACCAGTGAGGCTGACTCATTTCTCCTGCACAGATGCATTCAATAAACCAAACTTTAGACATTTTATACATTCACTTACGCACTGAAAATATTGTATATAATTGTAAATATTGGTATCTGGGGCATTGTAGTGTCTATCTTTTGTACAATACACGTGAGCTACTTCTGTGATTAAACCAGAAGAAGAACTGAGGTCTATTTGTATCTGAGGAAATTTATAACCAATATTTATAATATTCTTTAAAATTAATTGCAAGTAAAATTTAACCTGGAGATCTCCTTCCAATATAGAGAAATTTAAAAAGTGCAAATTTAAACAGGGTAAAAAGAAAGTCTAAAAGTTTGTGTGTTCTGGGAAGAATAACAAACAAAAATTTATTCACATTAACATGTATTACATGAAGCAGTATTTTTTTTCTTCTTTTGATCCTTTCCAGCTACACCTGGTCATGGTGCAAGTCCATCAGAGGGCACAAGCATGCACATACTCACTCACACACTACGGGCAATTTAGAAACACCAATTGACCTAAACCAAACCCCCAAGCACTGGGTAAACAAGTAAACTCCACACACAGAGACTCAAACCCTGGGAATCGAACCCTCAGCTCTGGAGGTGAGGCAACTGTGCCACCTACACTAAAACTCTTGTATCAAGTTAGATTTCTTTAATGCTAAAAAAAAATTAATCTGGGTGTTGTTTGATAAAAAATAGTAGTTAATTTGAAAACAAATTAAACATAAGTTTAAGGGATATTCACAGTTATTATAAAACATTCTGAACTAATTTCATGATATCTTAAAAGAGCACAATTATTTTCTGCCGAAACTACGAATAAGAAATGCGTTACAATTACTTCTATTGCGCATGCTGAGAAAACAGGAAACCCGCCCCGCCGTCAAGTCGTCAGTTAGCGGCGCCCTTAATTTGAGATCATTATGTCCAAAAATCTTTTATCATCCATGTATATATTATTCTGATTTTAAGTTTCAACATTAAGTTGATATTTGAGTGTTTATTTAAATATTTGCTACAAATTATTGGTCACATGTTTTACACGATTAAACAGCAAATTGGGTGGCACGGTGGTGTAGGGGTTAGCACTGTTGCCTAGCACCTCCAGGGTCTGGGTTCGATTCCCGGCCAGGCTCGATTCCCGTCTCTGTGTGCATGGAGTTTGCATGTTCTTCCTGTGTGTGGTGTGTTTCCTCCGGGTACTCCGGTTTTCTCCCACAGTCCAAAGATATGCAGGTTAGGCTAATTGTCGTTCCCAAATTGCCCATAGTGTGTGAGTGTGTATGCCTGTGTGCCCTGCGATGGAGTGGCACCCTGTCCAGGGTGTACCCTGCCTCGTGCTAAGCCTCCTGGGATAAGCTCCAGGTCTCCATAACACTGAATACAGGATAAAGCGGTATAGAAGATGAGTGAGTGAAACAGCAAATTGATATAAATGCTTGCATGTACAGTACATAACTTGACATTAACACTGTATATGCTCTATTTTATATGTACTGTATACATTAACGCTGTACTGTATATGCCCTAACTAGTTATTACAAGTTGTTTGCTATAATGCACCATTAATTCGGTTACGTGTTGCTGAGCATGATGTGTTAGCAAGGTGATATCTTCATTCAGGTAGAAAAGACAGCACTGCTAATTCATATAAAAATAAATTAAACAATGTTGTCAATGAAAATCAAGTTTGTGCTTTATGTAACATGATCAGCACCCACGGTCTGTGTGATATAGTGCGTACAGCTCTCGTGTTATTTGATGCAAAAGCGTTTTTATTTTGCTCAGATTCTAAGTGATTCCATCACTCCTCTTACATTTTTAAATGTCCATTACGCAATTTACTTTTAACTTTAAGCGCCGGCGTTTTAGATGCCCTTTCATGCACGTTAAGGCGCAAAATGCACAAGGCGCAAACCCAACAGTCACACGCGGCCATTTCATGATGACAGCTGAAAGCTGTTTTTAGTTTTACTCAAAAAAAGCTGTTTTTAGTTTTAATCAAACTTTTGAATCGTGAATTGGTTAAACTGTTAAACTGGTGTCAAAAGCTGCACTGAGGCCAAGTAACACAAGTATAGTGACGCAACATTGATCAGAGGCCAATAGGAGGTCATTTACTACTTTAACAAGTGCTGTCTCTGTGCTGTGATGAGGCTTAAATCCTGACTCATACAGTTTGTTTATGCTATTCCTATGCAGATATAAACATAGCTGCTGCGATACTACCTTTCCAGAATCTTAGAGATAAAGGGGAGGTTTGACATTGGCCTGAAATTAGACAGCTGACAGGGGTCAAGGTCAGGTTTCTTAACTAGCGGTTTAATAACTGCTAATTTAAAGGATTTTGGAAAATACTCACTGCTGAGTGAAAAGTTTATTATTCAACAGGGGTTCTGTTATTGCTGGTACTATCTGCTTGAGAAAATGTGTCGGTATAGGTTCTAATTCACAGGTTGATGATTTCAAGGGATAGTTGAGTGAAATTAGTTCATTCTCTTCAAGGGAAGTAAAGTATTCTAGATTCTGATGTGATGTGGTTAGTTTATCATCTGTATCCCTTAAATTGTCTGGTTTCAAAGCCTGAATTTTTTGCCTAATATTTACAATTTTGTTATTGAAAAAGTTCATGAAGTCCTCACTACTGTATGTTGTTGTTGTGGAGATTTCTGCAGTGGTCTTGTTTCTAGTTAATTTAGCTACAGTATCAAATAAACATTTAGGATTATTTTTGCTATTTTCTATAAGAGTGGAGTGATACAACAATGTAGCAGCACTGAAAGATTTCTAATAACCAATAATTGGGCCTTTGTTGTTGTTTTTTTTGCCCAGACCCCTGCAATAAATAACAGGTGGGTAATTTTCCTGCCTCTCCTAAAAAAAGGGGGACTGTGAAGTAATTTGTCAACTTTGTGACCATGGCTCCACGAGCAAATGGCCCACATCCACCATCCTTTAAGCTAGACATCAAGAGGGACTCAGCCCAGTGGAGAGCTGGGAGGAGCCATCTGGGCAGGTCAGCGGGGTATGCAGGAGCCAGTGCCCATAGGGACCCACTCTGAGACTCTTCTGGTCACCATTGCACACCAGCCAATGCCCGCATGCCAGTTGGGCACTGCCACCAGACCTGCAGTGCACACACATTTCCTTTACATGCTTTCCATCCATTTCTTTCCATCCTCCCTCCTAAAACCCTATTCCTTCCCCATTACTCTAAAGAAATTGATCCTTTTACCCTAAGACTTCACCTCGTGTCTGTGGTGCCACCCATGCCACCCATGCGCCTGTTACACTAGAGGAGAATGGAGGCATGGGAGCACCTGGCACGGACCTTGGCTTTAGTCCCTAATGATGTTAAGGTCTTTATCATGGACAGACAGTGCCCGCGGCAACAGGGAGCTCAGAGCTGAGGTAGGGGAAGCACCTTAATCTGCAGGTGTGCGAAGGGGTGGGGAAGGAAACACGCACAGCTGTGGCATAATCACTACTAATGAATCGCACGGAGCATACCTTGTGGTCTGGTCGGTCTGGTATGGCAATGAAGATCCGGAGCAGAGTTGTGCGGTAAATGCTACAAATGCTGAAGTGTGACATGTGAGCGGGTAATGTAATTCACCCATGAGACGTAAACAAAGTAAACAAAACTCCCAAAAAGCATCCCTGCTGTTTTGATCCCTGCTTGAAGAATAGCCTCATGAATGCTGCACAAGTTCCGCGGCACTCGCACTCCCACGAAGACCTAGGTTTTGGGATCCTACCGCCAAAGAGGAAAAAGCCCACTGCGTATTCACGTTAAGGGGCCCGTTCCTAGTCGGGAAAGCTGCCTAGCCACCGAACGTCAAGAGGGACTCCCGCCTGAGGCCACACCCAATGGAGAGCTGGGAGGAGAGAGCCGGCTAGGTCAGCGGGAAAAAGAGTGCCCATGGGGCACTCAAGAAGACCCAAGCGGGCCTACTCCATTCTGCCCACCACCATCACATGCTAGCCTGTGCCTGCATGCCAGCTGGCCACTGCCACCAGACTTGCACGTGCGCACACACAACTCCTTTACATACGTTCCATCCATTTCTGCCCATCCCCCCTCCTAAACCCCTTTACCTTCCTTATAATTCTAAATAAATTAATCCCTTTAGGATCCACTTAGGACCTTGACCCATAGCCCTTAAAGCTCCAAGGCCCTGGAGAGTGGCCAAGACTTTGGTAGCGCATAAAGCATAGTTTAACCAGTGTTTACCTGTTTATGATGCAGGGCGCCCCACCCTTTTTTTGTAAAAGTGTGCTCCCATGCATAAGCACACACCAAGCTAAAGCCCCATGCTTTGTTTAAGTGTGCACCAGCACGTGAAAGCATACACAAAGACTATAGACACTTCATTCCTCCCCAAGAAGTGGAAAACCACCAAAAGAAGCATGTGCATGCCGGCGGCCCTGGCCTTTGACTCTGGGGACCTCATTCATTTACCTCTCAAAGGTTTCATGCCCAGTTGAACTATCTCTTCAAAGTTTTTTACAACTTTCAAATACCATACTTCTTTGCAATGGGTCTTGTGCTAAAATTTTACATCAGCTGGAGTTTCCCTTTGGGAGCTGCAGTACCAAACAACCCGACTACAATAAGTCTTCAACCCAGACTGGTGAGGGCCTCACAATGTCCACAGACTGAGTCTCCATCAGAATGACACAGGCATCCCTCCCATCCCAGTTCTTCCGTACATCACGTTTCAAGGATTCGGTGTTGGGGTCTTTCTTTTTTCTTTCTCGTTCGCGCTTATGAAGAAATCTGTTTGGTTATATGCTACACCCACAGTTGTGAAGGCATATAGGAGGGAGGATGAAGATGAGGGGAAAGGGAAAAAAGGAGTCTGATTACAAATGTGGGGAATATCAAAGGTCGGTGCTGTAAAAGATGATGAAAGTGCGCAATATGTCCTGCGATTTAGTTTTTAAGAAGTCCTCAGCCAGGTCCCAAGAGACAGTTTCTCCTTTATGCTTCGGCCTCTCTGGGATAAAAGGTGGATTCAGAGTAGGGCTGGACGATATGGCAAACATTTATATCACGATATATTTCTTAATTTTGGTCGATACGATATAATTCCGATATCGATATGGACAATATTAAAA
>JAQMYK010011293.1:0-10568 GCA_030014345.1 Clarias buthupogon | reverse complement strand
TTTGAAGATACATCCTATATATGATGCTCCTCAAATTAAAAAAGATCTTTACAATAGCTTTGATTGATGAAAAAACATGGTTGTCAATAAAGTTTGCAACATGCATGTGGGAAACATTGTCAAAATCAGAAAGCCCAATATCTCCAAGAACTCAACCTTTTATGTATGTGGTGCAAATCCAAAAGGTGACAGATGCTTTATGCAAGCTTTATGCAAGCTTCAGATGGCAGTCACAGCCTTTCTCTCAACATCTTCCAACAACCAGTAGGGCACCAGCCAATGGAAGCACTTTTAGATGTCTATACTGAAATGCTCCAGCTTTTCATGCTCAGCTAATCCAAATGACGACAACTGATCACAGTTAAAAGTCAAATGGCTTTGTGTGCCATTGAGATGTTGATTAGCTTCACCTGATTGGGTTTACAAGCCATCTTTAGAAGGTGATCCTTTTCCAAATCAGTGATTGTTTTTTCCCCTAATTTCTTTCACCATGTTGCTATTATATTTTTCACTTGATGTTAAAAGGTGCACTGAGTAAATGCACATGGATAAAGCAAAAACTGTCTTAATTCTAGGCAGCGAAGCAACAAAATGTGATTATTTCAAAAGAAAGTGATTCTTTTCTATACTCAATATTAGACCAAGCCTTTTTTTTAGATAGTTTTGTTTTGGGTAAAGGAGCAGATCTGGGGGACTCATGGATGTAGAGTTTTATGGTGAACTTGTATGTTTAGATGCTGTCTTTCCCACTCAGATTGATCACTCTAGTTTGTTGACGGTGGAAAGACTGGTTGCTTTACATCCCAGTTCCCCCTCATACTTGTGTACAATACTGTATATGTTACAGCACAGTGAAATTATTTTCAGTGCATATTCCATTATGCCTGTAGTGGCAGAGAGAGTTGCTCAAGAACTCTACACCACTGAGCAACCACTGACTTCATGCATAATGTTAACCAACGTCTTACAGTAGCTTAACCTACACAATATTTACTAAACAAATATAATTGTGTGGCTACTCTGAAGTTTGTTGCACTTCATAAAAAAATATTTTAATGAATTGTGCAACAATTTATTGATTGAATGTTTTGTTGATTGTTGAAACAAAATTGGAAATGATAAATACAAGTAGAACTATTTATACAGCAAGACAGTATCTTGCCAATATATTGAACTCCAATTCATATAAGGTAAAAACATTTTTATTAATACACTTACAGTACTTGCAATAAATCAGAAAACGGAGATCAATGAACTGGCTAAACTTGATTGTCAACAGGAACAAGATAAAGCAGAAATTGTAGTCAAAGAGTTCATAACTAAAGTCATAACACAACACATAAGTTGGACAGTATCATCTGGAGAAAACTAAAGAGAGTATATACTTTTCAGATTCTTAGTTCTAAATCTGTGCTGATTGGAGTCAGGTGTGACTTGTTAGACTAAGGTGAGTTGGAGCGTACATGCTGTGAGTTGTAGTCTGTTTCTGCTACGTTTGTAGGTGGCATACTTGCAGCTGCCTTTGATGGTGGCCTGACAAGTTTCATCATTTCAGTTTGAATCACTATTTTTGCTTGCGTTTATATAAAAAGCTTTTGACAACAACAAAAATGCTTTAAAAAATAACTTAGGGAAAACTAAATTCCACAATATTAACCTCGTCATAATTTCTTTTTACTAAACTTGCAACAGCACCTGCACGAGTATATGTTTTCCATTCATCAGGAATTTGTCCCTTCCCACAAAATTTTTGCTTGTAATGCATTTCAAGATTCTCCTGAAATTCACAAACAAACCATTTCCAGTATGTCAGCTCAGACAGATCAGTAGAGATGTCCCATTTTGCAAACTCACCACCTGCTTTCTGGTACTGTTTACAGGGTATTTTAGTTTCACTGGATGGGTAAAAGTTCTTGTCACTTGCTACTAGTGTTGTGCAAAAGTCTATGGAGAATTCGGTTGTATCCCTAAAACCAGATCCTTTCAGTCCACATGGGCGATGGAGATCAGCATTGTGACCCCCGAGGTGGTTTTCATGGATGTTGGTACAGACGGCTCCACAGAAGGGACACTGCGCCCAGCAGCACCCGCAGAAGTGTTTGAATAGAATATTATCGGGTCTTTCTCTGAACTTCTCTATGGAGATGTCTGAAACCTTACTGAGACTGCTCTTAAGCTCTTCAACAACAACTGAGAGTTTTTTCTTTATAGCTTCCACAAGAATATCATAGTCAATGGTATCTTTACACTCCTTATCACACATATGAACTCTGGTGTCTCCTAACTCATCTGTGAGGATTTTGGAAAAAACTTCCAGCCACATGTTTGCATCTCCATGTACACAATTGACCTCATCTGCTGCCATTTTCACCGCACTGTTAATTCTAGTCTGTTTCTGGTCAATAAACGAATGTATTGCAGAAACTGCTTGAGGATTTTTAGCTGCCATAAACTCTATAACTCTGCTCTTGATGAAATTTTCAAGGTAGTATCTAGGGTAGTACATGTAGGTCAAGTAGTTATTAAACCTCTCATCCTTCTCTCCATTCTGCTCTGCCAAACACCGCAGGATGTGTTTTTCCAGATCAGCTCTGTTCCCATCAAATGGTGGCTTCTCTCTCATCTGTTCAGACACATATTTAGCCATCATGTTGTAGACACTCTGCAGAATCGCTTCTTTCAGTTTACTGCAAACCTGATCACCAAGTATAGCCGCTGAAGTTGCTCCATGCCAGTATTTCTGAAAAATGTTTAAATACTCAGACTTTTTCTTTTCAAAGTAAATAAGAGGATCAATTGTTTCTTCGTATTTTCTGTGAAGCTCTGAGATGCGTTTTGTTACCTGCTCACACACATAAAGTGAGAGATCTATGTAGAATTCTTGGTTAAAGATGGTATCTCCTTTAAATTCTTTTTCAAAGTTGTGTACTTTTTTTTTTATTTCCTTTGCAATAGTGTGCAGGTAACTTGAATTGTATCCCTGTGTTAAGAATGGAAATGACTCCACTGTTTCTTTGGTCTTTTCACTAACAGTAATAATTAGATCACGTATTGATTTGTTGTCATCTGATGTAAGCAAACTTCCAGACCATAAATTCGTGGTGGCTAGCTTGGCTAAGCTAATTTTTGTGAAATAGCTTTTGTAGGGGGCAGTCAGGATGTTTTTATACTTTAAAGACAGATTTCGGGTTGAGACTAAGTCAGGTTTGTAAATCTCTCCCAGAACTTCAGTTACATCATTTGAGATGTTAAAATCTCCAATTTTAGGAGTTTGGCAAGTTAGTTCAGAGACCCATTTTTCCCACATTGTATCAAATTCTACCTTTTCATTTGGTTGGTTATTAACATTGTCTTTAAGTTTTAAGGCAAGGTCTTTGCTCTTTTCAAAGAGTGTCCTTTCATAGTTCCTCTGTTGCTCGTCCAGTTTTTGTCGAATGCTTCTCTGCTGAATACTCTCATCCACTTTTCTTTTTCCTTCCTTTATTAGATCATCATGGAGGTGCAGAATTTGTTTCTCAAATCTGTATTTCCACTTAATCAGTGTTTCTTTTTCATTGTCTTCTTCAAAAAACTGATTACATTCCTTTTGAACATTCTCTAGTGTTCCTGCCATTTCTTTCATAAGGTCTTGCTTCTGAACTGTTTCTATATTTCCACTGTTCACTCTGTTAAGCATTTTCTCTTCTACAGTCATCATGGCACTCCTCAGACTCCAGGTCCATTTCCCATACTCCTGCTCCAGTTTCCTGTACAGTGATATCTCATTTGCATTTTTAAAACTAAACACAAAATTTTCATCTAGTAGAGCATTCCACAGGTCTCTAACACGATTTTGAAACTGGGATAATTTCAGTACATTTGTACTTGCTGCACGATAAAGAATATCTCTCTTCAATTCCTGAATGTTCTCGCTGTAGCACAGGTTTGGTGGTGCCATGGGTGGAGAACCCTCCCATAACTGTGCAAAGTACTTCACATCATTCTCTACATCAAATGCAATGACATCAGTGAAATTTTCTGCATGATAATCTTCATCTTTAGCTGCTAGTTTAGTCATTTTATTCAGTGTTTCCTGCAAATGCCTCCTTCCTTCCATGATTTTCTCTCTAGCTGCAATGTCACAAACATTCTGATGCACAAACATGCAGCTGGGGCTCAGTCTAACCTGCTTCATTCTCAGAAAGGCATAGACAACTATCTGAAGGATTTCCTGCATCTCGTTATGGTTTTCTCCATAGATATTAATCAAAGTCATGTTTGCTAATCCTACCACAAATGTGGAAAGTTCATTGTCATGACGGATGGTGTTGTTTTGAGATCGGAGACCTTCAGTGTCAACAACCAAAATGTACTCAAATGGCAGTTCTTCCATCATGTCCTCAGAAACTCTAAGCAGCTGCATAAAGGCTCCTCTGGTGCATCTGCCTGCACTGATTGCAAACTGGAGCCCAAACATGGCATTCAGCATGGTGGATTTTCCCGAGCTCTGAATTCCCAAAACTGACAACACAAACACTCTCTGGTCTCCCAGTATCTTGATGACTTCATCTAAAACATCTGAAACCCAGGTCAGAGGAACATAAGCTGTATCACCATCCATTAACTCCATCAGGTGGCCAGCCACAAATAGTTCAGCAGCAATTTTAGGCAGGTAAGACATGTTTTTAACTTCCTCAATCATGCCATTTGCTTCAGAGAAAGATTCATAAATCTGCGCCATCTCTCTCAATATGTGCTCAAAGCCAAAGCTGGCATCATGCAGTTTTTTAAAAATGCTGTCTAAACTTGTTTTTTCGGTTTTAGGTTCTTCAGACAGATCACTTTTTTGTTTCATAGCTAACAAATTTGAACAATTTGGATGATATTCTTGCCGGATGGTAGTGAGTGTCTCTGAAGTGAACTCATCCAGTATTAGTTCAGTCCAGTGTATGAAATACATTACACCACTGTCTGACAGAGACTTTAAACCAGCTAAGAAAAACCCAATGAGCTCACTGAAGGCATGTTCCTGCTGTTCCTGTCTTTTTTTCTTCATTTCACTTTTCTTGTGGCTGAGCTCTAGTTCTACGCAGCTACTTTGAAGTCGCCGTAAACCTTTGCTCATTTGGCACCAGTCATGCCACAGTTTTCCCTGGCAGGGCAGATATTTCTCCTTTACTGTCAGTGGATCTTTTCCATCTAGAAAACCCATTATGTTTTGTGCAGCTTCCTTTCCTCTCTGACAGGCCTCATGGTGCTCATCTACACTGACCGTTGATTTATTTGTTATATTTTCAAGGTTGAAGGTCATATGTTTTTGTGAGAGACATTTCTTGATCACATCTCTGAGAACAACAGACACATTTGACTGACTTGTACTATTCAGTCTTACTTTGTATTTGCTTAGGCCAATCTCACACACTGAATCTTCATCATTGTCCTTTTCATCAGTAAGAACAATAATGAGAGGCGTTTGTGAGTTCCAAAGCTCCTTTACAATTATCATATTATTATCATTCTCATCAAGCTTAGACAGAAAGATAACATCTACAGATGCCATGGTAGTAAGTATCTCTCTTTGAATTACAGCTGTGCTGGAATCTCCATGAAGATTACAGAAAGCAACACATTCTGTGAAATGATCTGAGCTTTTTCCAGAAGGACAGTACCAGGCGATCTCCACCACTCCATCCATCAAAATCTGGTTTCTGCTGCTGCCTGGACAATTTCTGTGGAAAAAAGTGTTGTGTTTTTCATGAATCAATTTGTTGATCAGCTGAGACTTGGATAAAGAAACAGACCCAAGCCTGAAGAATGCCACCATTGGAGTTTGAGCTTTGTAAACAGGCAGAATCTTGCTTACGATTTGCCCTGAAGCATCAGTCAACTTCCAGCTCTTCTTGATTTGACGCATTGTCCAGAGAGGAAATTCAATATTCCCAGTAAATGGATTGGGGACAAGCAGAGGGATCCCATACTGACACTGCGCCAGTTTATTAACAATGATTTGCCGAAGAAAATCATCTGCGCAAAGGAACACTGCCATCTGAACATCCATCGGGTGAATCTCAGTCTGCTTTTTTCCAGAGATTACATTCTGTTTTTTGAAAAGAGAATCAAAAGTTTGTTCTTCCTTTCTGGTCTGAGACTTTTGTATTTGGGTTTCATGTTTGACAGAGACGTGTCTTGCTGTGTAATCTCCTGTTAAAAGCCGTTGCATGAAACATTGAACGAGTTCATTCTCTTTTCTGGGCTCCTTGTACATGAAAGTGGCTTTGGATATTTTAAGAAAGTGTGTGTGGGTAAGTTTGTCGACATGTTTGTTCTGAAGGCCAAGTCTTTGGAGCAGTGTCTGTACTGAGATTGAGGCTTCCTCCTAAAAACAAGTCATACAAAGAAATGCAAAATATTACATGTATTAAAAATAATGAAACTAGATAACATTTTCCTTCACATACTACACTTTCTAAAAGTGCTATTTGTAAAGGAGAAAAAAAACAATGCCCATCCAAAAAAAACCTTACCACATGCATCTAACTAAGCAAATAGTTACGAGCCTTCCATTGGATAATTACTGCAGTGATTAATATGCTTCAGCTGGCCACAAGTTATTTAACCCTAACTGATGCAGTGAGTAGCATCTCTTTTCTTAAACAATCATGTCAGAAGAAATATCCCCTGAAGACAAAAAGGTTAAAAGGCTGTAGCAGTGCAGAAGATAAATAAATTATTTGATATAAATATTTTTGGGTTGTGGAACGTATCATTGGTTTGATATACGAGTGCTTTGGATTACAACCATGCTTCCAGAACAAATTATGCTCGCAATCCAAGGTTTAACTGTACTACTATTAATTTAAAAAGCACTAAATGGTCTTGCACAATAGTACATGAGTGAAAACTACAGCAGAGGGCAGCACTTTTTCTTATAAAGCCCCACATTTATGGAATAGCTTTCCAAATAATGTTTGGGATGCAGACACGGCATTTAAGTCTAGGATGAATACCTACAGGTATTTATTTGACCATGCCTATGGGAAATAAATTTCCCTTAAATAAGATACAGATCTAGAGGACTCATGGATGTAGAGTATTATGGTAAATGTTTGGATTCTGTCTTCCCCACTGACTGGTTGCTTTACTTCCCAGGTTCCCCTCATGGCTGTGTTTTATTCTGACTCTCCCTTATCGTCATGCTGTCATATTTAGTTCTGCTGGAGGCCCTGCTTGCACTCTGCTCTAAATTTGTGAGACTGTGAACATACCTAACTGTCTTATCTCTCTCTATGTCGGTGAAAGCATTTGGGTTTGTTCGTTTGCTGGCTTTACCGCTGAGTGGCGCTATATACTGTAATTATAGACCGACGCCTCAGGCCTTAGTTCATTCTCTCCGAACTCCTTATCCGTTACGCATAGTAGCGGATAAAATCAAGTGAAACATTGTAATTAAATGAATTAATAATCACAATACTAAAATTACAGTACTAGTTTTAAATTTAAATTAAATATAGAATTAACTTATTTGCATAGAATTTAAGCAAAATAAACGTTAACACAGTGAGCCTACAGCTGAAACCAAAGAAATCACTAATTTATCAACGAATTATTAAAATGGTCAGAATTAGTCTTCTTGCTGTTTTTCCCTGATGCATTCATAATCGTTAGTCTACTTTTATTTGGAAGTTTTTAATACAAATCTTATAATGCCCATGTGACATCAAATATTCACCAATCTTAATAATTTTAATGAATTATTGAAAAAATTTTAAACCATTAAACTATTTATTTTACTATTTTAACTATTACTATTTAATTTACTTCAAAATAACATTAAGGACAAAAACAATATAACGTTTTCTAATATTATTGATTATATGTCGGCTGAAAAAAAATGATGTCTTCAAAAATGTAACAGATGAGGACTCATGTCCATCAATCTGATGTACAGTATGCTGGAGAAACTCCCAAGTGGAAAGACACTGATTTGTGTAAACATCAAAGGCAAAAAAACTTTAAAATAGACATCAACAGCCTCCACCAAAAAGTCTGGAACGTAGAGTACAGGATGCATCACACAGCCGCAATATATTATACTATAACCATATTATACCAAAGAATACCAGTTAGAAATACCCCAAATAAAATACATCTGCTGTTTTAACCACTACAGAGACATCAGAGTTTTCAGAAATTCTTCCTGAAATGAGCCTGCGTTGCGTGGATACTTAAGTGCAGAGAACCTGGGGCTTTCCTGGAGCTCAAATCTCTGAAAACATTGGGACAATTTTTTAAATAGACACTATATCCTATAACCGATAGAGGTTTTGAGCTGTACACATATGCATTCTTGCCTAAACAACTCTTAAAACTACACTTTGTGGCACAATAACTAATATTTTGAACATTTTGCAGGCTGACATTTGGCTGCTCACTACATCTCATTTTACCCACCATAGAGCAACTCAACATTGTGTTTAAAGTACCCAAAACAACCAAGAATTTTGACCCAACATAAACAACATAACCATGTGTTTACAGAAACAACATAGCATTTTTAGAGTGTATTTTTTAGTTATTTACATTTTTTATTCTAAAAATTTCAGACAGCTGTTCTCTGATGACTGCAGTTGCTCAATATTTCAGGACTAAAATTCCCCAAAATACACGCCATCCAGCTGGCCGAGTTCACTGCATGGACAGAACATTGGAATCGGGGAAGCCAAGGGGAGACATGTTTAATGGTGAACCTTCCTCTGGAGTTTACATCAGTCATAATCAGCGCCACTTCAGGCAGACACAGACACTGCCTTATGCGAGCTGCATTAGGCACTCACACAGAACAATAAACAACACCGGCACTTATTTTGGTGGGGTACTTAAACAGCACCAACCTCAAAAGCGCAACCTTTTATCAGCACTTCACCTGGCTGCAGATGGTTTAATTTCACACCTTCACTCATTCACCTGAACAATAGAAAGCTAATTATGTTAAAAAACTCTTTGTTGAGTACAGTTCAGCATTTAATACTATAACTCCATACTCACCACAAAGCTAAAGCACCTGGGCCACCTCTGCGCCAGTAGATCTCCAATTTCCTAATTGGAAGAGGCAGAAACCATTTGTAAACCTGTCTCAGCCTCCCTTACCCTCAGCATTGGAGCCCCCAGGTTTGAGTTCTGAGGTCCCTGCTATACTCACTTTACAGCTATGACTGTGTGGCCACTTCCAACTCCACCACCATCAAGTTTGCTGTCGACACAGTCAAGGGCCTGATCTCTGACAACAGAGAGAGACGGCTTACCTGACCTCAGGGCCAGAGTTAAGTTGTAGAGAGACATTTGGGACTGCAATCTCCTCTGATGTCCGAACCCAGCGGTAAAGGGCCATGCCATCTAGCCGGCCGAGTTCTTCTCGATTCACCACATGGACTGTGAACTGTGGAATCGAGGAAGTCAAGGGGTCCCAGCATGTGTGTAATGTACATCTCATTGACCATCAAATGTCATCCTTTTACCTTCTTCAGGAGTTTACATAAGTCATAGTCAGTGCTGTTTATATTCCACCTCAGATGGACACTACTTTATGTGAGCTACATGAGGATCTCATGTATCAAAAACCACACCAGGATGAACTTTAATCAACACATCACCTGCCCCACCAGGGTTGAAAGGACCCTGGACCTTGAAGTTCAACATAGAGAGACTGAGAAGATGCTTCTTCCCACAGGCTATACAACAACAAACAATCTAATATGCTTTCTTTGTCCTCTCAAACAATAACATTCTCCCTATATTCCTGCTAACAGACCAAGTTAGGATGTAACACATTACTCATCGGGTTGTACATTGCACATTTATGCACATTTACACACATTTGCACATGTTGCACATCTCTGAGACTTATTGCATATTGTTCTCCTTGTCTTTGGACTTTTTCACACAAATGAGGATTGCACATAATTGTAATTTATCCTGTATAACTTATACACTTAACACCTCATACACTCCTATTCCAATTCAATTTGATTAAATATTGTACATACTGTTAGTTTTCCGTTTAAAGTTTTTCTATATTTCTATAATTTTATTTTATTTTATTTCTCCATTTGAATACTCTATTTATTTATTTATTTATTTTATTTTGGTTCACGGGCGTTCAAATAAGCATTTCACTGAAATGTGTTGCTACATAAACATATCAAAACTCTGCAATGGAAAATGTGTGCCATAACCAAAGCAAAAGGTGGCCCAATAGAATATTACAGTGTGTGACTTTTGTTTTTTTTTGGCTGGCAGTGTACACTCACCTAAAGGATTATTAGGAACACCTGATCAATTTGTCATTAATGCAATTATCTAATCAACCAATCACATGGCAGTTGCTTCAATGCATTTAGGGGTGTGGTTCTAGTCAAGACAATCTCCTGAACTCCAAACTGAATGTCAGAATGGGAAAGAAAGGTGATTTAAGCTATTTTGAGCGTGGCATGGTTGTTGGTGCCAGACGGGCCAGTCTGAGTATTTCACAATCTGCTCAGTTACTGGGATTTTCACGCACAACCATTTCTAGGGTTTACAAAGAATGGTGT
>JAQMYK010010348.1:0-10442 GCA_030014345.1 Clarias buthupogon | reverse complement strand
GTGTAAGAAGTGCATGGGAGAGTATGTGTGTAAGAAGTGCATGGGAGAGTATGTGTGTAAGAAGTGCATGGGAGAGTATGTGTGTAAGAAGTGCATGGGAGAGTGTGGCTGAAGTGCATGGGAGAGTATGTGTGTGATGTGCTCAGGTAGATGTGTTAACGTGTGAGGATGATAAGTAAATAAGTGAGTGTGTGTGAGCGTGCTTCTAGCTTTGAAGAAGCGTGAGTATGTATGGAACACGTAGAAGCAGACGTACAATCATATCTTAAGGAACGTTAGCTTTATGTTTTAGTTATCTATGAGTATCTATCTGTCAATACCGAAATCTTGTTGGGTGTTTAGTATTAAAGTCTGTCTGTTCGAGAGCCGGTGTGGTAGCACAGAGCTAATGTGTGTATGTACCAGGTGTTAGAGCCTGTACGTCTGAGTCTGTACTCATATTAAATGTTAAGGTATTAGAGCCTGTACATTTGAGTCTGTACTCATATTAAATGTTAAGGTATTAGAGCCTACTTGTTTGTGAGCCTGTGTTATCACACAGAGCTAATGTGTTTGTGTTCCAGGTGTTAGACCCTGTACGTCTGAGTCTGTACTCAATTTGAATGTTTAAGGTATTAGTGCCTGTACGTTTGAGTCTGTACTCATATTAACTGTTTCAGGTATTAGAGCCTGGTTATTCGAGAGCCTGTGTTATTGCACCGAGCTAGGCTATAGGTTTCCGGTATTAGAGCCGGCATGGCAGAGTTTGTAACCGAGTAGAGCTAACGTTACCTGGTTTGAGTAGTAAAACTTGTGTGTAAAGGAGCCAGGTCCACTACCCTGAACTTGAGTCAAGTAAACAAGATTTCCCGAGTGTCGGAGTGTTAAGTTCCATGAACCCTTGTGTGTTTGTTCCCAGCACCTCTAAGTTCTGTATCCAGAGCCAGTGTTTTGGTTTGTTTCGTTTTCGAGTATTTTGTTTGTTTCAATAAAAGACTCTTAATTTCAACAACAAACCTCTGCGTTTATGCCCGCCTTTGTACGCCCACGGCTACACCAACAAGCCCGTAACACTACAAACATGACAGAATGCTCGACCATAACAAGGGCGTAGCAGAGGGGCCCGCGACCAGCCACGGGAAAGGCCCTTTCCCCCCCTCCTTTTTTCGAGAACCTCAGGTGAGACTCCGTGACCAGGCAAGAGCAGCAGTGGAGGCACCGGTTGGGAGAGTAAACCAGCACTGCATCGGCCGCCCGGCTAGGAGGACAACCCAGCGCTGCCTACGAGGCTCAAGTTCCTGAGCGACACAGTGCTGCCTCCGCCGTCCGGCCCACAGGATCCGGTGCGGCCTCATCAGCCGGTTCCATAGGAAGGATCCAAAACATCTCCTTCACCTGGCTGAGAGGACAACCCGGGCATCGGCCACCCGGCTAGGAGGACAACCCAGCACTGCCTACGAAGCTCGAGTTTCGATCCGGCACTGCCCCAGTACTGCCCCAAACGTGACAGTGTGATGACAACGGGGTGTTACACATCCCCCTCTGAGGGTGTGTTGACAACGTCATGTTCCCATCTATCTCTGTGTGTTGCCCTCATTCTATCTATTCCTGAGAAGGTTATTTTCAAAAACCTTTGATCTTGTGAAATATGTACAGAAGGATTGGGGGTTGGTTCCCACCTAGTCACTTCAGCTGCTTGTTTGACCATCAGTCCTAATTCTTTGGATTGTGTCTTTGCCCCCACTAATAGAGAAATGTGAGGTGCTGTGTTAGGTACTTGATGCCAGTGTTTCATTTGTTCAATCAGTTGTGCATTGATTGCTGCTCCTGGAGCACCTACAATTATATCTCCTAGTAACACATCAATGACTGTGCTCTCCATTACATCTGACCACAATTGTGCATATTCTTCATCTTGACTTCCTTGATCATAGTACATAGTACAGTGCAATGGCAAGGTTACCCTTTTGCTATCTGGTCGTTGTTGCATAATCCATTCTTACCATAAATTCTGTGCATGTTAAGCTCCTTTGCCTGTGCACAATAGCTAGTGCACTGTAAGTTGTTGTGTTTTTCAGTAATCTGTAAGAACTGTCCTATTGTTACGTACAGTCCTTTAGTATTACATTGAATTATTGCCTTAAGTTTATATAACAAATCTCTTTCCAGCAAATTAACTGGAGTAGTAGGTGAGAATAATTAAGGTGCTGTTATAGTGGTGTCGTTAATAATAATAATGTTATTATTTGGGGCTCTGTGAAATGCAATACCTGTGATAGTTCCTAGAAGCCTGTGGTTTTTATCGTATTGCTTGAGAGAGGCAGCTGTGAGCCTTCATGGCCTGTACATGAGTCAGAGCACCTTTGTCAATCATAAATGGAATTGGTTGTGAATTATTTATTGTCCTACTCCACATGGTCCTGAAGGTTGAGATCCGTTTTGACTTCCCCATGCCACTTGTGGGCAGTTTCTTCTAACATGTCCTGCTCCTCCGCACTGCCAGCACAGCATATCTTGAGTATTCAGGCCCATTTGTCCTGGGGCACTCATTCTAAATTGTTGTCTTCTTGGTTGATGTTGGTATGGTCCCCTTTGCCCCCTGCCTCCATTAGGACTAGGGCACTGTCCTTGACATCTTATCGGCTGTTGGTTTCCAAGGTGCATATATATTGCAGGGGCTTTAGCTGATGTTGGTTGTTGTGTTTGCTGTACTGGTCCAGCAGGGGGTGGTGTTGTCTGATTTTCAGGCACCATTACTGCCGCTTGGACTTGACCTTTTCCTTTTTCTTTGCAGCTGTGAATTCCCCCAATTGTATTTTGTGTAACTGGGTTGCGATTGACTCAATAGCTTCCTTGGCCTCCTTTTTCTTTTTTCGATGTTGGTCGATGTAATGTACAATGTGTGCCTGAAATGTGTCCCATGGTAATGTATTCAGCCCCACCACTCCTTCTAGGGCTGTCTGGACTTCCTGAGGCATTAACTTTTTCCGAACAGTCTCTTACTTGTCATTCGGAACAGTCTCTTACTTGTATCTGTTTGATCCCAGGTGCCTCCAATTTCTTCTCTCCACTTGGTCAGGAAATCATTGATGAATTTTACGGCATTAACATCTTCTCTCAGTGTTACTGATTCCAGCTTTCCTGGATCCATTTTAGTGGGATAGGCTTTCCGCAGAGCATCCCATATCCTGTTTCTGAGTGGCCCAAATGCTAGGGTGTCTCCTGGGTTTTGTCCTGTTAGTGGTTGTAGACCAGCTTCATCCATTATTTCCATGGTTTTTACTTTCCCAATTGTTTGTGCCAGAATGGTTTTTACATCTCCTAATGCTAGGAGGTGTCCAGTGGTTTTCTCTTCAAGCTGTGTTATCCATCTTTGCGCTCCATTGCATAAATCTGGTAATTGGTTGGCGAGACCTGTCACATCCATGAATGACCACGGCACATACTGGAACTGACCTCCCTTTGAAACAAGTGGGTATTGTCCAATCTCAGTGTATTCCTCTGGATTTTCCCTTTGCTCTTCATGTTGCTCATCAGTGTGGCTTTGTCTCCTATACTGTACCTTCCTTCATCAGGGTATGTTTGCCAGTGTAGGTGGTCATACCAGCTCGATGGTCTCTTCAAACGTGTAGATTTTCTTACCACAGATGGTTCTATCACAGCTCTTTTAGCTCTCTTTAAGGTGTCATCTAGACGTCTGTGTCAAGTTAGCTTTTTAGTAGACTGAATGCTTCTCAAGGGAATCATCACTGCTGCCATCTCTTTCTGCTACACGGGCATTTCATGTTGACATTCGCTACTGCACACTTGTTTTCTACTTGTTGGGTGTGCTTGGCTACTGCATTTTGGTGTGCTCATCTGTTCGTGTTTTTCTTTTCTTTTTCTTGCTTCTTTTTTGGGTTCAATAATCACGTACCCTTTTACTCTTCTCTTTACTGTTTTTTGTTGATCTCTCTCGATTACCTCATCTTCCTCTGTTCCTGCTTCATCAATGTTGGACTCATGAAGCGATGGTGTGTGGGATTCTTCAGGACATGAATCTATGCTGTTCCTTCTTTCTAGGTTTTCTTCTCTCCACCTCTCCAGGGAGTGCTTTCCTTTACTGCGTACCACCATCCTTCATTCAGTTGTGACTTGCTGCTCATCTCGGAACCCTGGTACTTCTGACAGAAATTGTTAATTTTGTTTTTTCAATCCTTTCATATATCTTCCTCTTTTTTGTAGCTCTTCAGTCTTTCTTGACTCCTGTGACTCTGCTGCTCTTTCTTCACTTCATTCCCTTCCATTGTCATTACAACTTCTGTTTTAATTTAATCCTTCCCTTGTTACCATTTTCCTTAATGTTGTGTCTGAGCATTTCTTTTCCTTCTTTACAACATTCTTCTTTAAAGGTTCCCTCTTTAGGCCATTGCAATTCTGCTAATGTCCTGTCATGCCATTTTATCATGCACTTTCTTATATATTTTTCATCTTCTTTATGTTTAGCTATAATTATGTCTGCAGGTGTCGCTGGCTTTGGCCATGCGTTTTTTCTGTGGCATAATATCTTCCCCATCGCACACTCCTGACCTGGTTTATGGTGTGAATTCCTGTGCCTCTTCTCTCACTTATTTCCTGTATCTCTCTTACTGTGTGCTTTAGAACTGCTGTTAACTTCTAATGTCTGTCTTGTCTTTCTATATTTTTAAGCATTAATTTTCTGGTGGTGTCATAATCAGAGGCGTAACTATTTTATCAAGGGTCTGAAAAATTATTTTGGGCCCACAGGTATTAACGTGAATTCACTATTATCAATCATCCACACACAACACAGAACTACAGGCCCTTCCTCCGCTTCTATTAGTATATATCGTTTTACTTTCCATCCTCCCGCGCCTTTGGCTAAACGTAATAAATCTGTCTGGGTATGCTTGTGTAACAGGGCTCCAGTTAGAGGCTTTTATTTTCACATGTATGCAGGCTGCTCGTGATTTGGGTGGCTGCGATTGGTTGAAGAGTTAAGAGAGAGAGAGAACTAGTCAGAACGAGCCCGTGCTGAAGCTGTGTGTTATTTTTTTGGGAAAAGAGAGAGCGTGTCACGGAAGAGAGAGAAGCATAAGCGCAGACATAAAAAGAAACGAGAGAGAAAAAGGGGTTTGTAAGTGGAAAAAGTGGAAACTGTAAAGGCAAGTGAGCTGAGAGTTTGCTTACTTTAGGTGGTTATTTTCTAGCCACGGAGGTAACAAGTTTACCCTGCTAGCTCCTGTTTTAGCGTGGTGCGCATTCATGACACATGTTTAGCGCGCGATTTGCTAACTGCAAGTGAAAGTGACTGATTAAGCAGCCGAGACTGCCACTGAAGTGCAACGTAGCACATAGTTGTTGCTGTGAATACGGCGTGCAGTGGAACTTCTGATGTAGACGCCAGAGTAGGCCAAAGGGGCCTGCATGCATCGTGTGGAGAAGTTTACAGACACCGTGGACAGCCTGTGCGACTTAAGAGTCGAGTGGCTGAACAGTTAAGGCTTCATATAAGGATCCTTTAGACAAGCTTGGACGTGAATCTTCTGAGCCCATATGTTTATATATTGCTTCATTCCAGCAAGTGACTTGCATTGAATGCTTCACCGCAGTAGTTTCAAGACATTTGAAGACTTTGAACTAAGTGATAATTACATGTGGAACAGACTCTTGTAAAATTGTCCTCAGCAAAACTGGAAAAGGTGTTTGGGCTCAGTGTAACATCACCTAAGGTGCAAACGATCCAAAATATTGTGTTTGTTAATGGAAGATGTTCTTTTAAAGCATCGTTTAATGAACGAAATGTTTAATTTGAGAATGTTTAATGTGCCTAAAAGTGGTAATTGATGTGTTTTTTTGTTAGTTTTTTTTTTCAATTATTTCATCTGTTTACTTTTTGAAACAGGATCAGTGCGAGTGGATGAGTGAGTGAATGGGCACTGTTAACTGATCCTGGCACGCATCATATATTTTTGTATTAATACATATTTTGTATTTAGTTTTAATTAGGGTTTGTTGCTATTACTGTCTGTGGTTAGTGTCCTGTCTGGGAAATTGAAGTAGGTTGCCCCTGAGCTCATGACTAGATAGGCAGCGTAAAGGTAGCAACAGTTAATAAGCATCACACTTTTCTCACAATCATACACACGCACACACACACACACACACACACACACGCACACACACACACACACACACACATACCCACATACACCCCACACTCATACTTGCATACATACACACCTACACTTACACGCACTCATACTTGCACACATCCACACATTCACATTTTTAGTGAGCGGGTGTTGCGTGCCTGGGTGAGTATTCCTGATGCGTACGTGGCCCCGCTTACACTTGCAGCAGTGAAATGAGCAGAGTTAAAGTAGGGGATCCACCTATTCCTCCTAATTCTATTGTGCTATTTACTACTTTCAAGTGAATCTAGGAACTAACCTCAATAAAAAACTCATCTCTTGTGTGTTGCAGTTAAGATCTAACACGTCAGGTATTAGTGAAAGCTTAAGCATCCACTCTCCCTTGTCACACTCTTTTTCTAAAAGTAAATCCTTTCCTGGATTATTCAATAACCATCTATATGTTTCATTCTTATTTGACTCCGAAATTCTAAACTCCAATTCGCACTAGTTAAAACTCCTTATCTGCTCATCCCAGTTAATCTCTCTTTCTCTCTCTCTTTCTGGATAAAAACCCTGAAGTGTTTATCATTTAAGGAGTGTGTGGGGGGGGGGAGGGAGTCAGGTGGCTTCAATATTCGGTAAGTTATAGTTTGGCTTCAGAGATGATTTAACGCTCATATAAGAATGTTATATCGCTTAACTTATTTGTATGAAAAGTGCATTACGAAAATTCTTGGTTAATTTAATGCAGATGTTAATACAGACAGACAGTGGCTAATGCTAAGAAAGTTCAATGATTAACATTAGCACAGGCAGTTTATATACATTCCAGAATTCCCAAAATAGTATTTTACACACTCTGTGGTAAATAGGTTTATTGATATCTTTTATTTTCATCACAATTAGATATTTTGTAAAGTTTATTTATTTTTGTCTTCACTAAATTCTCCTGTTCTCTTTAAGCAGAGCTCTGCTGTGGAGGATTGGGTCAGACAAGGGCGGCTGGACATTTGGAGCTATTAGAGGAGCCTGAACAAGCTGTGCTGTAGTAGGAATGGCGTCACATTGCAACAGCTTTAGAATGATGTTTGGTCAGGTCTATATTCTGAACATAGAATTGCAAAACGTCTGACACTTTGGGGGAACAAAGACTTAAACTGTTCCATCTTTGATAGACCAAAGAAAAAATCCATAGTAAAAATGGATATTTTAATATAAAAGAACCAGATAGAGACTGATGAGCAGCTGGTGTTATCCGGGTATTTTAATGACCTTTAAGCAAAAATACAACATGTATTCACCTGTTTTATATAAATTACTGTTTTAACTTTGACTAGTTTTGGAAGAATAAAATTTTTTAACTCATGTTTGCTTGTTTTAATTGTTAGGGAATTGTTTGGGGTATTTAAAAAAACACCTACTTGAACCAACTACTTCAATGGGCAAAAAATGGGAGACAGCTTTGTTGTAAATAGTCAAAGACTTGGGCTAATAATAATAATAATAATAATAATAATAATAATGTCATTGAAACAAATTAAAACAACAGTTAAACACTTGATCATATGTATCTGTGCTAGTTTGTGCTTATGTGACCCATAATAATTTTTTTTCAGTATAAATAAATGTTTTGGGTTTTAAGAACTCCATCAAAAGAGCAAAGACAAACATAGGTGGAGTGGAAGGTGAGAAACCTCAATGGAGAATACTGTCTATGACAAGGCGCTACAGTAAATACTCTGTTTTTATTTAATTATATTTTTTGCCGGGGAGAGGGGTTCTTTAGACTTGTCTGTGCGCAAATGTTTGTGTTAAAGTCAACAGAGAAATGCAGGAGCGCACACAGACACACCTTTCCATCCACAAATGCTTTAACCGTTGTCTTGTAAATCATTGATTAAACCTATGAACACAGCTGTTCAGCAGTCCTAAACACAAGCGCATGGTCTGTTTTTGTCCTTAATTAAAATACATCAATACGTTAATAATTTACACAATGAAAACATTGTTTATTTTGCTGAATAAGGTAATAAGCAATATTAAAATTAAACAAACCAGGAAGTAAGTGTTCCATACATTAAAGTACAAGTGCCCTAACAAACATAGCTACAGTGTACAGCACAAACAAAGAGTATGTGCGCTGGGGAGGAGGATACCTCATTTACAAGACAAAAGATGGTGTGCATACACATCTCCGCTTTGCACTTCGGTGTGTGTGTGTGTGTGTTTTAGGTTCCTAGCGGTGCATTCTTAAATTCAGTCTGTCTGAATCTTTATAAACGCCAAGTTGGGAAAATCATGTTTGAGAGAACAACAACAACAATTAAGCACTTGATCATTTGCGTCGATGCTATTTTGTACTTAAGTGACCCATATTTATTTTTTTATTAATTTAAAAAATGCTTTGGGTTTTAAGAACTTCATTAAAAGACACACTTAGGAGGAGTGGAATGTGAGAAAGGTACGGTGAGAAATCTCAATGGAGAATGTACTAACCTCCACAGCCCTTCTCCTCATGCCTTTAGGCCTGTAAGGCCAGTGTCTGGTACTCCTGCTCCTTCTATTCTAAGGCCTGTTTGTCATGTAAGCGTTGCCACACTGATTTTAAAGTCCATTAGTACACAAACTAATGAGAGTGCAACTGTTGGTACCCAAACGGATTTTCCTTCAGCCCCTGCACCAATTCTGAACTGTGGCTTTTCTGCTTTTGGGCCCCTATGTTTTTTTTGTACTTTTATGTTGGGCCTTATACTTTGTATTTTTATATTGAATTTTTCATGTATCTCCTTGTTTGTCATTATGTAGATGCACATGCTATTTTGTGTTGTCTCTACTTCATATTAAACTCGGTATTCTTAAAACTGATCGTGTGTCTTTTGGTTATTTGTCTATATTCTTACTTAGACATGTGTTTGCGCGACTGCAGGTGGACGTGTAGCATGTGTATCCAACACGTTTCAATCCTTCATTAAGTGTGCTCGTGTCACTGCCAAGTCTGGTACCTGGCGCCTTATCTTATGCTCGTGTCTCTGTTGGGTCCAGCACCTGGCGCCTTATCTTGTCCATTTACAGTAGGTACCCAATCGGAATGTTGGTTTTACCGCCGCGGCGCTCGGCGGCAGCATTTGGGTTTGTGCATTTGCTGGCTTTTACTGCTGAGTGGCGCTATATAACTATAGTCCGACGCCTCAGGCCTTAGTTCATTCTCTCAAGGATTAATGAGCCGCAGCTCTTGCACGTAGTTGCGGATAAAAGCAAGTGAAACATTGTAGTTAAACGAATTCATAATCACAGTACTAAAATTACAGTACAAATGTTGAATTTAAATTAAATTAAATCTTATTAGGATCGAATTTAAGTGAATTAAACATTAACAGTGAGCCTTTACATTTCATCACGTGTAATTAGAAAAGCTACACGTGTAGGGTTTTGTGTCATCTTATATTTTGTGTTCCTTAAATTTGTAATAGATTTATTAACTGAAATAAATGTTAATAATCGACATGTGTTTTTGCATTATTATAAGAATAAAATGCAGTAGGCTGTTATGATCTGTAACGGGTTCGACCCATGTTGCACGGGCGGCACCACGAACACGAGGCGAGGTCTTACAAGAAAAAGGGTAATTTATTTAGGTAAAATGGGGAAGGAAAGGGAAAGGGATGAAGGTTGTGCATGAGCAGGTCCGGGGGCAGTGCCACGCTGGCATGCAGGCACACAGCTGATTATAAGTGGCGGTGGGCGGAGTGGCAGAACGGAGCACGCGGATGCAACGCTCCTGCACGCTCCCTTGTGATGGCACTTCTCCCGCTGTCGATGGCCGGCGGGAGTCCTCGCTGACGCAAACGCAAAAACTTAATGCAAACCTCCTCGCGGTCTTTTCCTCTTCGGCAGGCGGGGCTGCGAAGGTGGGCTCGGTGCGGGAGTGAAGGTGCCGCGGGAGCTCTAGCAGCTCTTTCTCGCGCTGTCCTCAAAAGGCGGAATTCCAGTGTCCGTTTTTAAAGTTCCTTGAACTTTTCCACATTTTGTCACATTACAGCCACAAACATGAATCAATTTTATTGAAATTCCACGTGAAAGATCAATACAAAGTGGTGTACACGTGAGAAGTGGAACGAAAATCATACACGATTCCATACATTTTTTACAAATAAATAACTGAAAAGTGGGGTGTGCGTAATTATTCAGCCCCCTGAGTCAATACTTTGTAAAACCACCTTTTGCTGCAATTACGGCTGCCAGTATTTTTGGATATGTCTCTACCAGCTTTGCACATCTAGAGACTGAAATCCTTGCCCATTCTTCTTTGCAAAACAGCTCCAGCTC
>JAQMYK010009251.1:0-10803 GCA_030014345.1 Clarias buthupogon | reverse complement strand
CATGGAAAACACAAAATGAGGTGTGTCTATCACCCCAATACAATTACCTCCCTATCCCAAAAATGTCTGAAGTGAAAAAGACACCGTATGTATGACATCCACTAAGATATATATATATATATATATATATGTGTGTGTGAACTGCTGACAATATTCCTCCTAAAAAAAATCTAACTAGTGTTATGTAGATTGTCTATTTAAATGAAATGACATCATCACAACACATCAAAATAACTCAAGATCATGCAGTATTTGCAGAGTTTCAATAACTCAAACAAAATAAATTAACAAATTGTGTTAATGCTTTATTTAAATAACATTAAGAAATCAGTATTTGGTTGAATAACCCCGATTTGCAATTACAACTTTCATGCGTTTTGGCATGCTCTCCACTAGTTTCTCACATTGCTGTTAAGTAACTTTATACAGTACACCTACAGTATCATACACAAGCAACTTGGTAGAATTTGACAGTCAGATTTTTTGGGGAAATGGCAACTTTAGGCAACTTTAATGGGAACCAAACCACCTAAGTATGTCCCTTATGATTTAAGGGAAATGGGTGATGATATCAGCATAATAACTTCATCAGCATTTTGTCTTTTAGAAATGTAAAGTGGCTTGCTTTGTCTTAAGCAAGAGTTTTACAGTATATGTTACCCCTTCCAACACACACACCACACACACACACACACACACACACACACACACACACACACACACACACACACACACACACACAACATTAAATAAGCAAATATCTACACTGGTTCTAACTAAAGATGAACCTGAATAAAAATAATAATAAAAAATTGCTGCCCCAGGGAGACTTGTGTACCCATATTCTTATACCATAATGAGTTTTTACTTTTATTTGATGGTGTAAATTTGTGTTATGCAAATCTTCTGCTTCAGGCTATACTTAAGAATTCCTTGGTTTGTAATCTTTCATTATCTAATGACGTTTAATTATTACTCAACATCTACATTTTTTCATATAAATGCCAGCAGCAAAGAAAAAACTATAGTGGTGTCTTAAAAAGAGAAGAAAAATGCAGGCTTACTACAAGTTGTTCACCCTTGTTGCGCTGATTTTCAGGACTCACTCCCGCTCAGTACCATTTCCTACTAATACGAACGATGAGGAATTTGCAAAGGTAAGACTGGCATTGCAATGAAACCTGTTGCTTTTAAGTACACATTTCATGTATGTTTATAATCTTTAGGCCAGAAAGTTTGCTTTTGTTTTCTTTTATTTAATTTCTAACTGTATTTTTCACCCATTTAACCAGAATTACTTGAAAAAACTATACAATATGCAAGATGGACACACGACCAGTGAGATGAGCTTGAAGCTGAGTGAGATGCAGAGTTTTTTTGGGTTAAAGGTAACAGGAACTATGGATCCTGAAACACTGGAGATGATGAGGGAGGCTCGTTGTGGGGTTCCAGATGTAGCTTCATATGCTGATGGGTCTTCGAGTAACAAATGGCCCACAAACGAATTAACTTACAGGTACAAGGGGCATAGTGGTCTTAATGATATAGTAGCTTTATGTATCAAAGAGTCATGTGAATTGATTTAGTAAGGCGTTTTTTTTCTGCAGGATTGAGCATTACACTCCTGACATGTCTGTGGCTGAAGTGGACATCTCTATCAAGACAGCGCTGAATGTCTGGGCGCGAGTCACCCCTTTGAAGTTCACCCGCATTGACAGCGGTGTTGCTGACATCACAATCACGTTTACTGTTGGAGGTGAGACTCACACTTTATCCAATAGTGTTCCTTGAAGTCATTTTGTCTGCCAATTAATGGTCAGAAGAACTTTTCAGGTTCTGCCATGAGCCGTGGGAAGCTCAACTCAAAGCCTGGTCTTCATCAACACTAAGTTGTGTATATGAATGTTTTTCCAGAGCATGGTGATGGCTTCACATTTGATGGACGTGATGGAGTCTTGGCTCATGCCTTCGGTCCCTCTCCTGGTCTTGGTGGAGATACCCATTTTGATGATGATGAGAGCTTCACTTTCAAATCCCCTAATGGTAAATATGGTCACATGTAATTATACATGAAAATACACAATTCAGTGGTCAAGCTACACACGTAAATAATCTTTATTGGGGTTCCACAGGATACAACTTGTTCTTGGTGGCTGCCCATGAATTTGGACACGCCCTGGGTCTCGACCATTCCCGTGATCCTGGAGCTCTCATGAATCCGAGGTACACCTACAGAGATGTCGACAGCTTCATTCTTCCTCAAGATGATGTCAAAAGAATTCAGGTTCTCTATGGTAAGCTTATGGAATTAGTGATTTTGTAACTAGTTGTCAAATATCTAATTAATTATAAAATTACATGAATTCAACAGGTTCTAACCCTAAAATGCCTCATGTGCGTACACCTCCACCCACTCCTAACGCCTGTGACCCCAATCTGGTCCTAGATGCTGCTACAACCCTGCGTGGAGAGATGTACTTCTTCAAGGATAGGTATGCATACTGTAAGTTTTAAATAAAAAAAAAAAAGCTAAAATCTTTTATCACTTTAACAATAACAATATATGAATCTGTTGTTCAGCTTTTTTTGGCGCCACCACCCCCAGAGCCCTGAAATAGAACAATTTCTGATTAAGGCCTTCTGGACTGAACTTCCAGATAACATTGATGCTGCTTTTGAGGATCCATCCAGTGATTTGGTGTACATCTTTAAAGGTAAAAAAACAAACAAAAAAGAAATCTTAAAAATATTTAATTATTAACATTAACCATTAGGATATAAAAACTGCATAATCTACATCAGATTTGATGTGTACTTATGTATGTTTATGATCTTTAGGCCAGAAGGTCTGGGCTCTCAATGCGTATGATGTCGTGAAACGCGAGAGTCTCAGGAGCTTCGGCTTGCCGGCTAAAGTGAAGAAAATCACAGCTGCTCTTTACGATGAGTACACTGCAAAGACATTGTTCTTTACTGGTAGATTATACTACAGGTATATTTTAGTGTTCTGATTAAAAAATAAATAGAAATAAGATGGGATGCTTATTCTTTTTGAAGTTGATGAGTGAAAATCTTTTTTAAAGCTACGACTCGAACTCTAAGAAGATGGACAAGGGTTACCCTAAAAAGGTGGAGGAGAGATTCCAGGGAATGACAGGACAAGTTACTGCTGCTTTCCAAAACCAGGGTTAGTATTTGATGAATAAATGAAATAAGACTTCTAAATAACCTTGGCAAACCTGATCCTAGTTATTTGAAAATGATTTTATTCACACCACATTTTTCTGCAGGTTTCACCTACCTCTTCAGTGGACCACGCGTTTTCGAGTTTAACAAGTCAGTGCTGATGCGTACGCTGGGAAACAAAGACCTCTTGCAGTGCTAGACTTTTTTCCTTTCATATTTATCTGTCACACTGATCCATCCGCAGACCTGCCGGTAATACAGGAAACGTTTTAATGATTTAGAGTATGAACTGTTTTTAAATGTGTGCATATTGAGTAATTAAATGAGTGAGTGCTGTTTCTCAAAATGCCCTTTCTAAATAAACTTTTGACACCCATTTAAAGACACGGTTGTTTTATTACAAATAAGCAGAAATAAAATTGCACAACAGCAAATAAAACACAACCCACATGTTTTTCTTTGTTTTCTGATGATGTGTAACAAAGGGCCACATCTGCACGGCTACTGTATTAATTTTTTTCTCCACACATTGTTTAGAAATAAAAACCGTCATAGATCGAAGACAAACAGATGTGGGGCTTCCAGGCAAATTTAATACAGTAATTATAAGAAACAGTTCCATTAGGACCTTTTGTTGCCAACCTAAATCAAACCTGGACTCGTCGATGATGTATTCTTTAGTGGAAAAAATTAGTCAGTAGTCAAGAACCCTAAAGAATTCTTTTGCTTATTCCTACAGGAACCCGTAAGCATTCCATGATAAACCATAAAACTGTTAAGTTTAAAAATGCTAGAATCACTGGAAGTGTCCATCACTCCTCATACACACTGAGACGGCGTTACCATTAGGCAAAAGTAGGCGAGCGCCTAGAGTCCCGAACTGCCAGGGCCCCATGACTTATGCAAGATTTACTGTAAGTCTTTTTCTTTCTTCAGTTTTCTACACTGTGAAAATGTTCTAAAGTCCTAAAGTGACATTGAGTTAAGCCTTTATTTGTCACATATACAGTACATTACTGCACAGTGAAATTCTTTTTTCACATATCCGAGTGTAACTGGGGTCAGAGCGCAGGGTCAGCCACGATACGATGTCCAATTATTATTAGTGGTGCTTGCGAAGAGAAAATATTATCTCACAGGCTTATTATTATTCTTTTTTCCTTCTTCTTCTTCCTCTGTTCAAATGTTTGGCGCTTAACTAATCTCATACTGTTTGTCCTAGACCCATGAAAGAGGTGTCAAATTGTGCGTCTTATTCAGGAATGGGTTACTATGACTTTTGTAAGGAGTGGGCCCAAAAACCTCCATAGAGTTAACATTGAGACCAACTTTGACAGATTTATAGCGAGAGCAAGAATTTGGTAGAAATCTCAAATTTACAACATTTGAAGAGGTTTGCAAGCTGTGTCAAAACATACCCTGCAAGAGGTTATAAGTTTTACCACCAGGGCGCAAGTGGTGCCCAAATTAGTCCCATTGACATATAATGGAGAATTTGGCCCGTACTGTAACTAGTACCATACCATTTGTCGTAGACCCATGAAACAGGTATCAACTCATGTGGCTCAGTCGGGAATGGGGTGCTCGACATGACATTTCTAAAGGGTGGGCAGGAATTTTTCCCCACAGGGGGCAATTTACCGGCCCAAAAATCCCATAGACTTAACATTGAGACCAAATCTGTTAGCAACATCACGATGCTAGCGTGATTAGCATGCTTCTAGCATGACTCCACGGCAAGCATCGCTCACATTTTCTTCAAAAAATTGACCTCTCTAGTTATTATTATTATTATCATCAAATTCTTAGAAATGCATCTTTTTCTTTAACCAACCAATAAATTATTACAAAATCTAAAAATTAGTACAATGTATGAGTGTTGTAATACTTTTTCTTTTTCTTTCTTTCTTTTTTTCTGTAAAAATACAGGGGTCACTGGGTGAAAATAATAAAAATTTTGTTACAAAAATTACAGTATGTTTAGTTAAAAAGAAGAATTTCAGTTTAGTGAGTACTGTAAGGATTAGACTGCAGTTCTACATCTGAACACCAGAGGTCAGAATTGTGTACCGCTCAGATACTGTGTCCACCCACACTGCTGTATACCGGTGACCTAAATGAGTCACAGGAAGATAGGTTACCTGACTGCGTCATCAAGGTCTGAGTTTCAGCTGGAATTGAAATTCAGTGCACTCTGAAATATAAAATCCTTTGAAAAACAGCAGTTGGCTTAGTGTTCCTCCAGGTTCTGGGTTCGATTCCCGTCTCTGTGTGCATGGAGTTTGCATGTTCTCCCCATTCGAGGTGGGTTTCCCCCGAGTACTCCGGTTTCCTCCCACAGTCCAAAGACAAGCAGATTAGGCTAAATGGTGTTCCATAGTGTGTGAGTGTGTGTGTGTGTCCTGTGATGGATTGGTACCCTGTCCAGGTTGTACCCCACCTTGTGCCCTGAGTCTCCTGGGATAGGCTCCAGGTCCCCCTGTGACCCTGTATACAGGACTAACGTGTTATAGATGATGAGTGAGTGAGTGAGTGAGTGAGTGAAAAACAATGTTATCAAATTCTGGATTCTGGTTGGTCAAAAGTTATTCAATCATTTTCTGTAACAGAAGCTCTGACATTAATGCATGTTTATATTAATGCAGTTATTCTAATACGGTATTATTCGGGTGAAGTTTTTTGTAGGGAGGTGTTTACTTAAAAATTTGTAAGGAGTCTCCAGTGCCAGCACTTTGTAACACGCAGGTGTGAAGCTGTAAGTTGAATTCTTCCATCATGGAAGATTTTTTGGGATGCTTTCTGGTTTCTTGATCAGACGACAACCTGCATTTCAACTGGTGATGAAGGGAATGACTTTTTATATCTAAAGTCATGGGCAAATATTTTGAGAATGACACAAATTTTAAGTTGTTACACATTTTACTGCTTCATTGTAATTGTGGCCACGGCGGTACTAAAATGTAAGTAAAATAAGAAAATAAATTGTTTTGTGGACAGTCCACAAAAGAGCACCACCACCATCACTCATTATGTATAATTCAGTCATTCATGAGGCCCGAGGAAAAAAAAAAAAAAAAGCCCCTGCCCCCCCCCCCCCCCCCCCCATTTTCTCATTTTCATATTTACCATGAGTTAAACAAGCCATTAAAATTTAGCCCTATTGTGACCTCATCTAAGAAGATTCCCCCTCCCCTGGCTTGTTGCTCAGCGTGGCTCAACAGTAACTCCTTTAAAGGACACAGACAAGTTAAAAAAAGATTTTGGAAGAGGCATGATTAAAAGGAATTTGAGGTATAAAAATGCATTATTTGAATAGTATTATTACATATGGAACAGTAATACACACACACACACACACACACACACACTTTGGGACCTGGGTTAACTTGATGAAGAAATAGGAAAATAGGGGACCTTTAAATGTGACTATTCATGTATAGATGAAAAGTTTTGAAGAAAAGATGATAAATGTGCATCACAATACCTGGTCACGGATTTGTTTTTTTATTCCTTACATATTTTCCATTCGCATATTGTGATTATGAGGTTACAAAATAAATCCATTACACTACTAAGAGTGACTTATTTTCCCAGCAAGCGTGTTAGTTAATCGGACAGAATTGTGTTTTCTTTGCAAGAAGCTAGACCTTAATTTTTCTGATTAACAACAAGCCACAGACCAAAATATCTGGCAAGGAGAACCGCCTGCCAGTGAATCAGGCAAAATCACATCTTAATCCCTTTTACAAGTGACCAGGAATGTAATTGATGAACCACAACACTTTATACAGCAGGAATTTCAATTTGAGTCCCTGGGGAAACGTTGAGCGTCTCGTCTCTTAGTCACCTCCATCTGCTGGCAGGGTTCTGTATCTGGTTCAGTTTAAGTGTGCTAGAAGTAGGAAGGAACCAAATATTGAGAAATTTACAATGGCCCACCCCTTAGAAAAGTCATGTCGAGCACCCCATTCCCGAATGAGCCGCATGATTTGATACCTGTTTCATGGGTCTACGACAAATGGTATGGTACTAGTTACGGGCCAAATTCTCCATTATTTGTCAATGGGACTAAATACACTGGAAGAAAAAAAAAGTGAGCTTCCCAAGGAACTCCTAGAATTCAAGTTCACTTTGTTGTATCTTCAAATAATTGAATATAGTTAGTCCAAGAAGATGCGTTATTAATTTCAGGTTGTTTTCAATCTTAGCTAGATATACAGTAAATACTTTCATTGCGTGCATGAGATGCGTGAGGATGGTTCCACTTGATGGCCATGAAGACGGTCTTGTTACAATTTTTCTGTGATGTCGTGCGACTGCAGTCACTCAATAGTTTACGACTTAAATTCGTATTCAAATTACTTTTTTTGTCTTCAACAATGAAAGTGGACTTTGTATTAACTTAAACACATTTTCTGTTATATTGAACTTTTCAACTTAACACAAGCAGATATATCAGGGATTGTTTTATGGTCGAGGGTTGGGTTCCCTGTTGAGTCTGGTTCCTCTCAAAGTTTTTTCCTATTGGGTTGCAAACTAAAATTTTTATTTTATAAATTTTTATTCTGTAAAGCTGCTTTTTGACAATAACCATTGTTAAAAGTGCTATATTAATAAACTTAAATTTAATTGAATCAAATGTAATTTTTAAAATAAATTAATTACATTTCTAGCGCTATATATATATTACATCTATACTGTATATATTCAGATGTGCAATTTATGTGCAATTATGCTCAAATAATCATCTTCACAATTAATATATGCATATGAATACGGTAAAAGCTTAATGAATCAAATTTTGACACCATCAGCTGCATCCAGAAAGCCAAGTGCATGTGCTGGACTTTGCCTGAATTGCAACTTACTTTATATGAAATGGAAAAACAACTCTAACACTATTGCATAAGCGACAGCTGACTTCCACTTCCGATAGAAACATCTATAATCAAATATGGTCATGGGCATGGCACTGCTGACATCTGAGTCGTTACCTGAGTCAGTCGTCTGGATGACCAGTTTGAGAAAATTCCCTTTTACGCCCCTGCATACTTCCTACACACACAGACACAGACACATAAAATAAATAAACACTGGGCCTGTGGCAACATGTCTGTGCTTGGATCCTTTTTTAGCTTTCAGGGTATTATTACGTAAAACTCTTTAGATAGCATTATTTCACTTTTTCCAGTTACTATATGTACACTAACTGGAAACTTTGACAGAAACAAACATGATCATGACAGAAACAAACAGGCCAAGAGCTTCAGCTAATGTTCACATCAAAGAAAACATGTTCCTTAATGACTGTGACTTTGATCACAATATGGTTACTGGTTTGAGTATTTCAGACTGCGTCTAATGTCTCTTAAGTTTAGACATCATGATGTAAAAAAACTCTGTGACCTCCATTTTAACACTGAATAGGTCAGTGGGTCAGTAAATATATAATTGAATGAATAAAAAAAAATTATAATAAAAATAAAAATAAAAATAAAGTTAATTAGTAGAATTGCTATTAATTTCTGTATTAATTTGTGTAAACATGCAGCTAAAGCCTAAAGTGCATACTATATTTTACTTTCTTTACTGGTTTAAATAAGTTATTATTATTATGCAAGCATCCACAAAAAGGGGGTGTGTGGTTTACAACTTGATTTGCATATGCTTATGCAAAAACTTATATTTATGATATTTTGTTATTGTATTAGAAAATGTTTGAAAGTTTGAAAATTAATGAAAGATTAGTCATATTCAATTTTTTTTACTGTAAGTAGTCTTTTTGGGTCGAGTGGATAGATTCTCCATGAGGTTCGGGACATTCGGGACATTTATTGTTCCATTAAATAAACTGCATCAATAATATTGCTATCTTTTTTTCAATCATTATATATTTCTAGCATTTTAGTCATAAATATTTAATATTTTATACTTAACTGTTAGCAGTTTTTGTTCATAGACACAATAGAAGATTTTCCTCTTCCACTCCATTTCCTTTTTTTTAAGCCAAATTTTGCAACTGTGGAAAAAAACCCTCAAATGGATTTTATTTGATTTGCACTTTTCATGTTAATAATCGATGATGATTTGTTAAACACGCAGTTATACTGAAACTTAGCACATTTTCCTGATGTTGTCTAATTCACATGAGACACATTCCCACAATGACGTTTGGTTTATGTTTCACACACTCAGACGTGTTCAGGAAGACAAATCAGGAAACAGCACAGCTTAAGGAGGAACTAGAAGCTGCTGTAATTGCTTTCTTGCATCACGAGTCACTGTTGAACATGAATTTAGAGATTCTTTTTTTAGAAGATTGGAAGATTTAGATTTTTTTAGTTAGAATGTTTATATTTGGAAAGCTTAAGCTAATTCTTCCTGAAAGCACAAAACCATGTGGCACAGAGTAATTAGCAGTTATACATACAATAAAGGAATAAACAACTTTAGGTACATATAGCAAGAGAGAAAAAGACTGTATATTTGGCATGTTTCAGTGAGCCTAATTGTATTAATATGATAAACATCATACTATTTTTCTTTTTCTGAAGTCTGTGTACAATTTCTTGTCTGACTCTCTCTATTTTTTTCATTGTCTTTCCCCATCAGTATGTCATTCTAAAGAAAGAGATTTGTGTCTTCTGTGGAAATATTATGCAATAACCTATGCTTGTGAAAAATAAATTACATTATAAAGTAACACTTTATTTGAAATATTTGAAGAAGGAATATTTAAGAAGTTTACACCCCTCAAATTTCAGCAACCACTTTATTATACGTTCTCAAAGAAAGACTATAGAAATGAGAATTGGATATACTTTAGAGTAGTCAATGTGCAGCTTGTATAACAGGACAGATTTACTGTCCTCTACATGCAGACTTTATTGTCTAAATAACTGCCAATGAAAATGAGTGCACCTTATGTGAACATGTCACAACTTTGTACAAAGTGTCAATATTTTGCGTGAGCACCATAGTTATCTAGCACGGCCTTAATCCTCCTGGGCCTGGAATTCCCCAGAGCTGCACATGTTGCTGCTAGGATCCTCTTCCACGTCTCCGTGATGACATCATGGAGCTGCTGGATGTTAGACACAAAACCCACAGGGTTTCAATAGGGTTCAGGTCTGGAGACATGCTCGGCCACTGACAAACATATGAACATGATGAATAGACATGTGACTCAGTTAAAGATGTACAGCTGTTATTACTTATGTAATTGTACTACTACTATTACTAGTAAATCTATACTGTTATACAAGCTGCACATTGACTACCCTAAAATATATCCAGGTTTCATTTCTATATTATTGTCCTTTGAGAAAATACAAAAATGTTGAAATTAGAGGGGTGTACTCACTTTTGTGAGTGACTGTATAATATATATACTCAGCAAAAAAAGAAACGCCCCTTTTTCAGTGTATTTCAACAATAATGTTGTAAAAATCCAAATAACTTTACAGATCTTCATTGTAAAGGGTTTAAACAACGTTTTCCATGCATGTTCAATTAACCATAATCAATTAATTAACATGCACCTGTGGAATGGTCGTTAAGAACTTAACAGCTTACAGAAAGTAGGCATTTAAGGTCACAGTTCTAAAAACGCAGGAC
>JAQMYK010009214.1:0-10807 GCA_030014345.1 Clarias buthupogon | reverse complement strand
GTGTAGAGAGAGGTATTAAATGTCCTCATTACATTCACGCGCGTTTTATGCGCGTAATATTACGTTGCAATGTGTTTTTTTATATCGGATGCCTTTAGAGAAAACTACAACAAAAATATATTGTCATACTAAAGAATAAACTACCCGCCAAAGTGGCTAGTGAGACTAAAGTTATTACGCGCAACAGCCGAATTTTACCCACATTTGGCGGGTGGGCGGGTGCCAATGTCAAGCCCTGATATATCCCAATTCCTTGAGGGGATTACACCCTCTGGCTCCTTATGTCCTTTTGTTTTGCAGGAGAGAGAAAGAGAGCAAAAGCATCTCTCTCTCTTTCCCTGTGTGCATGAGTTAAAAATCACCGAACAGGCAAGATAAATAAGTTGATTTCACTGTTTATTCCCAATTCCTTGAGTTCTTTTGCATTGTGCAGGAACTCACCCGACCTAAACCCTGTAGAGAATCTATGTATTGTGAAGAGGAAGATACGAGACACCAAACCCAACAACGCAGACTGATCCCCTCCATGCCACGCCGCCTTGCTGCAGTAATTCAAGCAAAGGGGGTCCCAAGCAAGTACTGAGTGCTGTACATGTTCATACTTTTCAGTATTGATATAAATATTTTTTATTGGTCTTAAGCAATATTCTCATAGCGGTGTGAAGACGACCTCATACCTGGAACAGACTCCACTGAGAGGTTTATACTGTAAGTAAGTGTGAGCAGGTGCGTTTAGTTTGCCCTGATCATCTGCTAAACTAAACGCACATCTGCCTTGTGACCAGATTTTTAAATTTGTGATTTACTGCAAATCAGGTCACAGGTTATATAACTAGAAGTAGGGTGGAGGAACACTGATCACAAAGACAGGAGTGTACACATTGAGTAACCGGAAATGCAACTTTAAAACAAGCAGAAATGATTATGAGATTTTAAACCAGAGTCACACACTTTTCTGCAGGTTTTGTTAAGATACCGATCATTTGTGGTAGCTCAGTGGTAGGTTTCTCACCTACCATGCGGATGGCAAATCTTCCAAACCATCATAACCAAATGAATTTAAAGAAATAATAATCTTTGCGTTTGTCTTCTGCTTCATCTCAACACCCTGTCAGTGATTCTTTTTCTCTAACAGTGTGAGTGTTTACACAAAAGAAGCTTTTTACAGGAGTTTGTTTATCTATAAATCATTGAGTGAACAAAGAGTTTGAAGACAATGTGAAAGTGAAACTGTATGGAGCAGCCTACTTGTCTCTCTCTCTCTCTCTCTCTCTCTCTCTCTCTCTTTCTCTCTCCACCTTAAACCGATCCTTAACAGAGCAAACCTCGGCTTTTTAAAGCAGGCTTTACCCTGACTTCAGAATGCCTCCTGGTATGTATTTTTCTTTTTTTTTTTTATTATTTTTTTTATTACTAATAAATGCTTCTGCATGGCTGCTGGATTCCTGTTGTTGTTTTTGTGTATCTTCTGTATTTGTCAGTGGTGCATCACTGAAGTCAGGCAGAGAAACTTTAATCTATGAGGTTAAATAGGAACAGCATGTTTTTAATCCTGAATTATTCATGGTTAAATGCTTATAAAGGTTAATTTACAGTCCTGACCGCTTAGTTTTTGATGTTATGCGAACAATAATGTTACAGCAGGCTTCTTTCAGTCTGTGTGTAGTTTTATAACTCCATTTCGTGACATTTTTTTTCCGACCACTGGAGGCCCTGTTGTTTGTTTGTTTGTTTGATGTTCTATAAAAGTTTATAATGATTCACTTTCATGTTTTAACAGCAAAAAAATGCGTTGAATGCAAAATAAATAAATTAATTAATAAATAATTTTTTAGCAGTACATTTATACAGTACCAGCCTCTGCTGGAGACATAAAATAACCAACACCTGACATTATACATAATATTACATTATATTCAAATTAAAATTTTATTTGTCACATACACAGTCAGTATGAAATGCAGTGAAATGTTTTTTTGCGACCACAGAGTCGCGACGGCAGTCACCTAGGGCGCCATCATATATACATGTGTTTTTGACTTTATTACCAGTAGGAATGATGGAGCTGCTAGTGGTCTTGTGTGTTTAGTAATTATTTAGGCGTCTGTTTTCTGACCACCAGCACACAAAGTCTTCCTCATGGTTCTTGGGAACACCCTGGACTCCCACAAGATGTTTATGGAAAATCTTAAATCCGAAGTACGTGAAGTGAACTTGGAGGATGATTGTGATTTCATCATTGCTTTTGTACCGATTGTGTCTCGAGCTGGGACAGACATTCAAGCTGCAATTGAAAGGATTCCCGGTAAGTATACATTATTATTATTATTATTGTTATTATTGATTGTTTTTATAACATGATTATAGTGTTGGAAATTGGTAATATTGTGGGTGGCTGAAATGGATTCTCTGCATTTACATTGTTTCCTATGGAAAACCAAAAAACCAAATCATACTGCACAAATGCAAAAATTATTACGACTACTATTATTATTGATTGTTTTTATATGCAAAAACATGAATAGTAGTAGTAGTGTCAGAAATTGGTATATAGGTAATATATTTGAATGTGAAATATGGGATGTGGGATTAAGCACAGTCTACATTTGTGATTGTATTACTTTTTTATGTTAATCTTACATTATGTACTAGAGACACTAGAAAAACACAGAAAAAGTCGGGGCTTCCATCAAGTGTGACTGAGTAAGCAAGTTATTCACGAATTTTGTTCCTAAAACCAATAAACTCTTTTTTAATAACAAAAATAACCATCCACTGTGTGAGATCTACTGTACCTCCTGTAGTTCCTACTGTTATTATAACCTACTATAAAGTTGGAACACTCTCAGTGCTGCTGCAAGTCAAAATAGAGACCTTTAAGCAGCATTTTATATATAATTAACTTTTAGTTGATCTAAACCTTTCAGCAGCTCTCACCATGTTGAGAGTCTTTACTCTCATACTCCCCTGTCCTACGGGTACCATTGTACTGAACAATTAATCAAAGTATAATCCTCAAAAAGTGCAATTATTTAGCTTAGTGTTTTCTCTCTCTCTCTCTCTCTCTCTCTGTTTTTCAGATAATAAGCCCGTCATTCTCGTGGTGCTCCACCACACATTTGATACAAATTGCCTCCCTCCAGATAGCAAACTCTGTGTAAAGAGGATCAGAGTGTTTGCTGTAGATTGTCTTTTCCATGAAGATAAGGGGTTACTGATATGCCCGCGCAATAGCCATGCAATCAGAGATGTGAAGGAGCACCTGATCAGAGAGGAACAGTATGAGGTAGAGTTTAGATTGTTAACAGCTTTGAAATTTTAATCTTTTATATACCTCCTGTAATATGACACATGTATTTACTCCACAAACTTTCACACAAATTTTACATCCTACAGATTTGCATCGATCAGGAAGATGAGAATCAACCACTGGTAAGGGTCATCATAACACATTTACATACATCAGATCTCCAATCTCAGGAAAAGCATTTTCACATTCCTTATTTATTATTTTATTATTTATTTTTACCTTATTTAACAGTAATTCTCAAACAGCCATGACTTTTCTCACTTAAACAGCACAATTAAATGTACTGTTAAGCCTTGCAACATCATACAGCAACTTCTATAACAATTCAGTGCTTCTGACACCATATATTATATGTTTATAATTTATACTGACATTTTTAAAATTTACTCCACAAACTCTCTCATTCACAGGTACAGCAGAGGAGGTCCTGTCATGAAGTCGAGAGTCAAGTGCTGGTATGGATATTCATAACACATTTACAGTACATATATCAGAGTTCAGAGTTTCCCTGAGCTTAATGGACTTAAGAGAAAAATGTGCAATTAAAACAGACAATGAATTATATATAATTTGATAAATCAAATTCTGTAACTTTAGGCAAAGATTCACAAATAGTGTCTTTAAACTGATAATTTGGCCACAAGTAATACAAAATGCTTGCAATAAATAAGCATACACTAAAATCCAACAATGCTATCAACTGTTTTCCTTGTGACTGCCTTGTAATCACAGATTTTTTTTGCACATAGGGGAAATTGTATTCAGAATATTCAGAATTAAAATAATAATAATAATAATAATAATAATAATAATAATAATAATAATAATAATAATAATAAAAGGTAATAGTCAAGCAATCAGCAAACAACATGAATTGAGCAAGACTATAACTAGTACTGGGTTGGTTCACCTTCAAAACTGCAAATTTTCCTTCATGGGATAAATTTAATAAGGTGCTGGAAACATATCTTAGAGATTTTGGCCCATATGGACATGATATCACCATGATGTGCACCACAACCCAAAGGTGCTCTATTGGACTGATATGTGGTGGGTTTATCTTTGTCACACATTATTTTAGCCATCAGAAGATGGGTGCACTGTAGTCATAAAATGATGGACATGTTCAGCAACAATACTTAGGTAATACCAAAGTATGGGCCCCAAGAAAATCTTTCCAGGCTCTACTGACAACTTCAGAAACTATTTTCATTTAACAATCCAAAAACCTTCTGGCTTTAAGAAACACTTAAAAAATGAAAAGAAAGAAAACTGTAGGTTATTGCAACTGTATTTGTAGATCAAACAGAGGGGGAAAATATGGAATCACTCACTTCTGGGGAAAATATTATGAAATCACTATGTACTTTGTAGATCCAAAACATACACCTGCATCCGATTACATCTGCTAATTAGTCTACAGTTAAAAAACAGTGCTTGCACAACTTGCTGAGCTGTTACACAAAACTGATTGACATAAATCATGGCAACAAAACAGGCGATATCAGTTGAAACAAAAGAGAGGATTAAATAAAACTCCTTTAAGAAGGTACAAGTCATCACGGTATGAAGATGTTGGTTGTTCCCAGTCAGTTGTGTCTAAAATCTGGACCAAATACAAATATAATGGGAAGGTTGTAAAAGAAAAGTGCACTGATAGACAAATGAAGACTTGAAAGTGTCAAGACAGAAAACTTAAAGCAATATGCATTGAAAACAGAAAATGCACAACAAAACAAATGAGAAACAACTGGAGTCAATGTCTGTGACCGAAGTGTAAGACATCGCCTAAAGGAAATGGGATTTTCATGCAGAAAAAAAACAAGAAAATCACCTTTAACATCTAAACAAAAAACAAGGTTCCAGTGGGCTAAAAGAAAGCAATCATGGTCTGTGGATGGCTGGATAAAAGAAATATTCAGTGATAAATGACAATCTGCATTGCGCATGTTGATGATGCTAGAACTTTTGTTTGGTGCCGTTCCAATGAAATGTATGAAGATGATTACCTGAATAAAACATGCAAATTTCCACAATCATTGATGATATGGTTTTGCATGTACGGGGGAGATGACAGTCATTATATCTTCAATGAATGCACAAGTTTATATTGAGATTTTGAACACTTTTCTTATTCCATCAGTTGAAAGGATGTTTGGTCATAATGACATAATTTATCAGGATGATAATGCATCTTGTCATAGGGCAAAAGGCGTGAAAACTTTCCTCCACGAAAGACATACTGTACTGTATAATGTCAACCGCATGGCCTGCAAACATCAGTCCAATTTTAAATCTCTGGTGGAAATGAAAGAAAATTGTCCACAACGACGCTCCAACATGCAATGGTGATCTGGCAACTGAGATAAGAGAAAGTTGGAGCCGGATTGATGAATACTGTTTGTCGATAGTTAAATCCACACCTCAGAGAATTCAAGTTGTGCAACAAAGTACTGTACTACTGGTGTACTATAGTGTTTTTATTTCATTATTCCATAATATTTTCCTCAGAATGGAGCGATTCCATTTTTTTTCTCTGGTTGATCTGCAAAAACAGTCGGAATTGACAGTTTTCTTTAAGTGTTTTTTTAAGCCAGAAAGTTGGAATGTTACATGAAAATAGTTTTGTTGAGTGATTAGTTTTTTTTTGTCACAATTAAACAATTGAATGAACATTTTCCAAAAGTGGTGATTGCATACTTTTTGCCAGGGATGTACAGTACACTGATTTAAACTGATCACTTCACTGCTGTACAGTATGTTGTAGGTGGGGTGTGTTTTTATAGAAATAATTATTTTTACAGAGAAAAAATTAATGTGAGTCACATTCTGCCTTTATAAAAAAAAATTGCTTTTCTTGTTTTTGCAGGCGGATCGCAGATGTATCTTGAGGAAATTGCTTTTTGCGTGTATTGTTTTGTGTATAATTGTGAGTGGTGCGGTGGGTCTTGTGGTGGGTGTTCTTAAAGGTACCTATATGGGTATTTATGCAGGCGCTGGTGTGGGTGCCACTTCGGTCACAATAGTTATGATTGTTGTCTTGGTTAAATATGAACAAGCAGGAAAAAAGCTGTACTTGTCACACACCTCTCACTGAAGTTCTCTTAATTAATAATTAAAATCATGAATGTAATAGGGCTACAAGGTTACAAGGTACTGCTATCCAGTTTTTTTTAATTTATGATTTCTGAGAACTCTGTTCCAATATTTTTGAATTGGGATGATTTGATGATATCTATTCATATAATAGAAATATAATTATTTTTTCTGGATCTCAGTGTAGTGTTTAAAGTTTACAAAGTTTACCCAATAGATATTTTATAGAATAGATTGGATGTAGTATAGCATCACCTATGACTTGCCAGGTCTTTAAAAAGTGTATGTAAAAAGTCAGCCAATCCTAGAACATTTTTAATCCTGGTTTCATTATCACAAAGTTTAGGAACATTTATCTTATATAGACACGTAAAATATATTGTGAATACGTCCCATCCTTTTCTCCATCGTCTGCATTGGTTATAGGATTCCAACTAGGATTGGTTAGATTGTCCCTGACCTGAAAATTTGAGACAATCCTAAAGCATCATGCCGTGAAAGCAAGAAATGTCATGTCCTTAGCACAGTTTGGATAACTGAGTAACATACAGTAAGCATTTATCCATCATTTAATTAATTTTAAATATGCATGCCATTAATTATGAGGATTATTTTGTTACTGCGATCACTTGTCTAGCAAATGAAAAATGACCCAGAAGTATATGAGCCAGTTTTATTTATTTATTTCTTAATTTTGCCTAAGATCTCATAGTTAAAAAAAACACACACACACAACAAAATCAAGCCTGATTTTACTTCTACATACTTTTTCCAAAGAACCCCCTCCCCCATCGTGTCCCTTTGGATGACATAAAAAACATTTATATTTAAAATGTGAAAGCTAACATTAACAATAAAGGAAACAATATTAAATCTGAAAAGGTCAGTTAACTTAGAAGAAACCTTTTATTATTATTATGTTTTTTATTTAATTTATTTTTTTAGATCTTTTTATCTCTAACTTAATTTACATGGGTTTATGGAAGTGTATTCTCGTCCATCAATGTACAAGTGGTGTTTTTTTTTTTTTTAAGCTAACGTACTGTTACCTGTACTGTTAATTTTTGCCATTTGGCCTCTCTTTGCCACCATGTTAAATTTGAAATTAAACATTCAGATGTGAACAAAGTCAAGCTTTAATTTAAGGGGTTTGACAAAAGTGTGGCATCAACCATTCAGGAATTATGGGCTCATAAATAATGGAACCAACTTAACATAAAACATAATTATAAACAGCAGGATTGCTTTTAATACTTGGATGCTCCTCCAGGCCTTCTGCTGTTGCAGAGTTTGCCAGTTAATTCCTTCTTTTTAACAATGTTTCAAATTGTTGTATTGGCCACTCCTTTGGTTTTTGTTATCTCTTTGATGGGTTTATTTTAGGCTTTTTTATGGGCCTACTTCACTTGCACACACACCTCTTTGGACCTCATGGTGAGAGTTTGAGTGAACAGAGATACCAAATGCAAATGTTACACTCAGAACCTCCTGGCCTTTTATCTGCTGGATTAGACATGGAGTACTGAAGGAACCGAGCATACTTGACCTGTGTAACTGTTTGCCAGCCATATTTCCCATTGATTATGAGTCGCTAAAATGAGGTGTGTGAATGGCAAAAGGAAAAAAATTATCTTTGTTCCAAAATGTATGGACCTAACTGTAAACATACTGTATAAAGCATGTTACTTTGTGTGTGTGTGTGTGTGTGTGTGTGTGTGTGTGTGTGTGTGTGTGTGTAAGACTCTTCTGTATATTAATATATGTAAAGTTGTCTGCTGCATGTGAATAATAATAAAACAAAACAAAAAACACTCACAATGACATGATGCCTTTTTATTTAAGCAGATATGCAAAGATATGCACAAATGCACAGTTTAATGTCTGAAGCCTCGCTCATCAACACAATGGAAGAACTTCCATATAAGCCTTTCTTTCTTTTGTTTTTTCTTCTTGGTGATACCTATGCTGCATTGTCGTCACAGATCCAGGCGACTTGAATTTTAAGGGTTTAAATAAGATTTCTCTCGTTGTGACGTCCCTGTAACTATTTGTTTAATCGGCTTATACAATTTCCTTCAGCTGGCGAAAAAACAGCGGAGAAATAATTATAACTTAAACAGAGAAAATGTATTGATTGTTCATATTCTGGTTTTGTAATTGTTCACTGCTGCTCGCACACAGAGCGTCTTATAAATGAAGCCTGACATATTTTTCAGAATTCATAAAATGTTCATTATTGATATGCTGCATTTTCCCCCCATTTATTTTAAATGCCTAGAGGACCGAGTTACAGCTATTTGGCAACCCTGATTCCAATCTCTGTTCTTGTGTTAATGTCTTTTGGAAAAACAAGGTGCCATCTAATGGTGGCATCCTGCAAATGCATAAACAGGGCTTTAATGGGTGATACAGTATACTGTACAGTACATTTGGCCGTTTACCTTTAACAAGACGGTATAGTTACATAATTAATAATCATTTAAAATCAAAATTTAAAATACAATTATTATTATGTTTTTTTTTTTTTTTACAATGTAATGTATAATAGTGTAAATATTGATAAAGTTTGGTCCTCAATATCTTCATGCAGTTTGCTTTCTGATAAAAAGCATTTGTAAAGTGGAACAAGGTGTTATTGTTAAATATATAGCAGTAGTGCACTCCTATAAGAAATAGTCAAGTTTTATAACATGATTTGACTTTGTCCTTCCCAACAGCGTCTGACTGATGGTACTTCTAGTAACCTAGTGAATGATGAAAACTTCAAAGCACTCATGTCACTTCAGGTCACTCTGGATAAGAGAGTCTGCCAAATGCCTGAATGTTGCCCTTCGTCCATATATCGTGTAAATGAGTCACTTTGAAATCTATTTCAAGAGTAAAGAATTGTTAATATATTTTAATTGCCAACATCGTATCCATCATATAGCATGCTAGCCAGCTAAATAAAAACATTTCCATACCCAACCTTAATCAGTATAGCCAATCAAATACGGTCGGATCACATTTAGTGTAAAGTATTTTACCTTTACTACATACTGTACAAACAAAGAGTGAACAATTCAAACCTCATCCTGAACTAAGCCATTTTTACATGTCTGATTATAACTCCGGCATACAGAGAAAACTTTCTACCTTGATGGTGTCCAAGCTCTAGTGAAACACTGGGATAAGTGCATTAGTGTATCAGGGGATTATATATAGAAATAAAGGAAATTTTTACTCTCAGAGATCAGTGTTCTGTTATTCTGTACAATCAAAAGTCCCTGTTTGACTTGAACGGCTCTGATATTTTTGTGCTCTAGCAGCATGTTTTTCCAGTAAAGTGTGTGAATAAAAAAATATTTCAGACATCAAATACAGAACACTGACATGAGAAAAATTGACTGTCCCACTTCCTCACCAGTATCCTCTAAAAGATGGTCAATAGAGAGTCAAAGATGCATCATTTCACATGTGTTTGATATTGTTTCTTTTTAATTTTAAAATTGTATGATTGAAAAGCTAAGCTTTATGAAATCATATGATTGGATTGTTTTTGTGGTTATACAGTATATGGCATTGGGATTACAGTAAAAAAAAGTAAGAGAAGACATGAGATTTATAAAACTCCAGATATGCTGTTCTAAAATAATAATAATAATAATAATAATAATAATAATAATAATAATAATAATAATAATAATTAAGATTATTCTTATTTTTATTTTTTTTACAGGAAATCCAATTCACTACCTCACTCTATCAGTGATTCTTTTTCTATAACAACACGAAATAGAGTGACTACACAAAATGTCCTTTTTTTTTTATGACTTTCAACACTGTGACGAAGTGAATGTGAAAGTGCATGCAGAAACCTTGTTATCTTTCTGCATCAAACCGATCTTCACCAGACCACGCGGCAATCCTGAGCTTTACCCTGACTTCAGAATGTCTCCTGGTATGTTTTCTCAACTAATCAATATTTCTGCATGACTGATTGGATTTCTATTGTTGTTCTTGTGTAGTTTTTGTCATGCATTACTGAAGTCAGTGAAAGAAATGCAATAATCTATAATCTTAGGAACGGCATGTTTTTGGTCTTCATTAATTCATTGTTAAATGCTTATAATGGTTAATTTAACATCATGACTGTTATGTTTTTGGTGCTATCTGAAGAGATATGCAGACCAGATGCATGCTGTTACAGCAGAGTTCTTTTTTTTTTTTTTTTTTGGCTTGTTGTACTTTTAATGCCGTTTAGTCATTTTTTTAATGTCCACTGGAGGTGCTATTGCTTGTTTGTTTGGTATTCTACAAAAGTAAAAAATTATTCACCTTAATGTGTTAAAGTGCCCCTATTATGCCATTTTAAAGGTTGCTAATATTGCTTAATGAGTCTCTTAAAACAGGTTTACATGT
>JAQMYK010007785.1:0-10990 GCA_030014345.1 Clarias buthupogon | reverse complement strand
ACAAACATGAACGCATTTAGGTAGATCGGCGGGGACGTTAGCTTCAAAAACAAAATTCAGCCACTGCGTCCTCAGCGTGCTGTGTTCGCTATTACACCAAACAACTGTACAGCACACTCGCCTAGGCGCCATTTTACTCCAGCGTCGAAAAACAATGGCCTTGGGCAAATCTTAAGGTTTTTCTGTGCTTCTTTCTGTTTATTTTCCAAGTATAAGTGCAGCTGTGGGACAGTGGCTGTGGCATGTTTAACCTTGCTTCTTTTAAGGTGTTTATAGCCACAGCAGAGATTCCACCTCATTCCACCTAGCTTCATGTACAATCCTAAAGTTTATTGCAGAATCTGCAGGATCACCATTTCTGTCAATTATGGAATTTGATTCCAAAATACTGCAGATCTTTTTCAGGGAATGGCCACGTTTGAGTGTCAGTGATGGAATGCAGTACGATTTACTATTTTCATCATATGAAGAAACAACTTTTACAGCAAGTATGACATGTGGAAAGTTTGCAGGCCTTATGATGAATTCCCTTAATTTCTGTCTACTCACATTTACTTTGGCCAGATCCCCTTGAATAAACTGGCCCAGTTCCCAGAGTGACAAACATGATTGTCCTGCAAGAGAGTAAATTTCCCATCCCATTCCTTTTCCATAGGGTGTAAGAAACAAGCGGAAACAATGGTACAAGTCTACAGTACGTGTGACTTCCAGCTTAAACAGACATGGTGACCCAACACACATATCCTCATATGCAAATGAGGGCCTGAGCCAATGTAACTTAATCAGAGTTCAATAAAGCCCTGTCATCATGCTCTTCCACCATCCAATGCAAACACATTTCAACAGTTTCAGTGTAACACACCTCTCACCTACATAAAGTCATCACATTTTCGTGCGGCAGCCATTAGTACAGTTCATCGCAATGCACTGCGAGTTTTGGTGAGTGACTACGTTTGCAATCTTTTTGCACAAAAAAATAAACTTTAATTTTTTTGGTGGTCCTCACGGAACATCGGTCAGTCAATTGCAATGGCTTGCAGTGCCTAATACTGCGTTTCACTGCAAGTCAGACTGCGTAGGTGATATAGGGGAATAACACAGTAACCACACACCTAGCCACTGCACTAGTCAAAATGTTCACCTTACACCACATAACTCATATGCGATTCAGGACCTGAGCCCCTGCATTCAAGTTAGACAGAGTTCACTCATATCTCTGTGACAAACTGGGGACAATTACACACATGTGTACTGATATGTTGGGTTCCTACAGCAAAGTCTGACTGAAACAGGCTAGTGTACTCTATACAGATCAGGTTTCAGATTACTTGTGAATGTAAATGTAGTGAACAAGTAATTACAGACAGGAAGTAATAATGAGTTCTAATGGATATCTGCTAAAGTTCTTAATTAGTTGGGACTAAACTATGTAAAAGAGCACATATAAAGTGGATACATACTGTAAATAATCAATTTTAACATTTTATCAAATAAAACAATTTTAGTCAAAATGTTACTTCAGTGGAGACTGGTGCTGTAGATGCTGAATGGTCCCTTGTCAAAAGCGCTACCTTGAAAGTGACCTTAGCCTGGGAGTTTTCCTTGCTGTTTTGCTGCTTACACCATCTTTTCAGCCCTCCTTTTTGAATTTGAAGTACTTAATTCTACATTATAACAGTTTACAATATAATTTCACCAATGTACTCAAGAACAAACTCTTCCTTCTGAATCATTTACTTGGAAACGCACCATGACCTTTAAAAACAAGAAAAATAATTCATCCCTCACTGACATATACTGTAGACAAATTTCCAAAGGTCGGTCTCTATCCGATTCCAAACAAACTCAGGGCCCATATTAACTCTTCGGCGAGGACACCAAGGAAAGTGTGTGACATGACACTGGGAGGCAAAAACTAGGCTCTTGTAAATATATATAAAATGTATATGTAAATACAATTATTTTAATGTGTGTGCCATGGATGATGCCCACAACTCCAGGACTGGGTCAGAGCAATGGTAACTAGATTTACATGTAGATTGACAAAAGAAAAAGTCTGGAAGAGCGTAAGTCCTCAAAACCAAAAAAGCTGAAGTTCGGTGAAGACGTAACCACAAAATACCAAGAGACACACATCAAAATGAGCCCACACAGAAAGGCTTTAAAGCAAGGGGAAACGCTTTCTTTGTCGGAGAGCAAAGCCATCAGTTAGGGTAAAGAAATAAAATAGTAATGATACGGCCCTTGGTGTGACGTTAAAGAGTATGATGGCTAATTTGTACACCTTTTGTTAAGAAATGTTGTTTTATGCTAATGCTCCCACATTCATCGCGGCTATTCAGCCAATCAGGGGCGTCTGTGAGCTTACGCACGCGGAAGGAGCGGATAGCGCTGTCCTCCGAATGTGTTACGCTGCTGCCAACGGTGCGTGAGCGAGCAGTTCGAAAAAATGCGGTTGGCTGGCGTCACGTGGTTTGGAGGAAAAAGTCTTCGGCCCTCCGCACTGAGTGGTAGTAGTAGCCTTAATGTGGGAGCCCCCAACTAAATTAGGGAGAGAAAGAAAAAAAAAAGAGTTAACTTTGTATTGTTTTAATGTGATGGGTATACAAGAACAGATTTAGAGAAAAGATGATTTTGTGTTTTGCAAACCTTTTAAGGCAGATTTATTTATTTATTATTATTATTATTATTATTATTATTATTTTTTTTTTTTTTTTTTTACAAAAGATACACGCTTTAGGGTCAGATTTTAGTTTCTGGAAAAATCAATGCAGGGATAATATCTGGATGGCTTACGGAAACAGCAAATCTGCAGGTGTTGCCATTTAAAGGCATCCTTTCAGTGTAAAATCCTAAAAAATTTAGTTCATGACTCAGGAAGGTGGATGATATTAGTTGTTGAAACTATAGAGAATGTTTTATTTTAGCTAATATATATGGTCATAATAACAGCTACAGAAAAACCCTTCTTTTGTGGAATTTGAAGAAAAAATAAATGCCTTATTGAATTCTTTCATAAATGCTACATTGATATTTGGGGGTGATTGGAACTATATTAATGACCCAAATTAAGGACTGTCACCCTCAAAGGTCCTTAAGAGACACTTACTGTATGGTGAATTCAGTAATCGTTGTCTGAACTTAAACTGTTGTGATGTATGGGGACTAAAAATTTCACTTCAATTCCAGATCACTTGAAATAACAAAGAATTATCTAACAGATCTAGCATTGACTTCTGGTTTATTTCAAATTATTTATTGGATAATTTTTTCCCCCTGTCACTTTTATAGTATGTACTGTACAAGGAACCAATCAATAATGAAAAAAAGCAAAGAAGGATAAAATATATATGATATTGTGATTATATAAAATTTACAGAATTACCTAAGGTAAAAAGATTAGTAAAGAAATAGTCTTTAAGCAAACTCAAGCTGAGATTAATATGTTAATTCAATTACAATCAGAATTGGACAATATTCATGAAAATTTGACACAGGGAAATTTCCTTTGTTCTAAACAGATATGGATATAACGTTGAAAGAAATACCAAATACTTTTATAATTAAATTTTTTTGTGTGTGTGTTAATAGCAATCGCTTAAAACTTAAAATTAAAGAGCAGATATCTGAGGATTTTACAAAAAACTATACAGTGGACCCCCGTCATACAAACTCCCCGGCATGCAAATTTATGGATTACAAACCAAAATGCGAAGCAGTGTCAGCATACGAGCGATCACATCAGCCTTGTGTACTCTTGGTAGTCGATCAAAACTTGTTGCGGAACCAAATCAACTGATGGGGTCAAACATCATATGGGAAAAAATTATAAAGTAATCCCGCTGTAGGATGGAAGCGCATGGACAAGCTGTCCAATTAAGTGAGTGATGTTTCCTTTAGCCATAGGATGAACATGTATGCAGGCCCGGACTGGCCATCTGGAGCACCAGTAGGATTCCCGGTGGTGTGCCGACTGATTTGGGCTTCAAGTGCAGTCAGATTCATCTGTAAATAGCTGTAGTTTTTCCTTTACAATTTTTTTTTTCACTTGAACTGCAAATAAACGCATGTTATATAAGCTCTGGATAAAAAGAGACCACTGCAATTTACAACAGAAAACTTTTGGAATGTCATCAAGAGGACGATGGATGGTCAGAAACCATCAATCAAAGCTGAACTGCCTCTTTCAATATGTGGTATAAGGTTGCCAAACAGCAATGTGAAAAACTGTTGGAGAGCCAAAACACATGAAAGCTGTAAATTCAAATCGGGGTTATTCCACCAAAGACTTAACGTTATTTAACGAAAGCACTAACACAATTTGTTTACAAATTATATGCATTTTGTTTTATTTAAGATATTAAAGTTCTGCAAATACTGCATGATCTGGGATTATTTTGATGTGTTGTGAACAAAACTGTTCATCTCACTAACACATAGACTGTTTATTTTTGAATAACATTTTTAATGTAATTTTTTTCCAGAGCTGTATAGAAGGAAAAAATAAGGCTGTCTCTGTTTTCTAAATTTATTTGGGTGCATAGGATGGCCTGCGTTGGTGTGGGATTTACCAGCCTGAAATTGCGTCCCAGTCCGGTCCTGCATGTATGGGACCATTGTGTCTCATTAGAAACAGAACACATGTATGGGAGTATTGTGTTGGTGGGAACAGGATGTTGAAGATGTGTCACGTAAAGTATATAAGCATGCATCGCAGAAGAGACGAGAGACTTTTTCCTCTGCAGATGCATTTCACAATACAAAATTTCACCTGAAGAATTCACCTCCGGGACAGATTAAATTAATATGAAGTACCGCAGTGTTAATAAACATACATACAAAACCCTTTCTCCTTTCTGTTACTCTTTCTGTCATTATTATAACATTGGTAATATTATTGTAAAAAATTTTTATCATCTTAAGACCTGAGCTTTAATGTCACATGTATTTTTTATTTTTCCTATATATTTGGGATTAGTATGACCTAAGAAGTATACAATTTAAGGATTGGCTTTGAACAGAAAACTGAGTTTGACACCATCTTGTGTTTCTACCAATTACTGTATTGCGCTTTTGCTACCATTAAATGATGAAATAAAGTGTCTACTAATGAGGACAAAAGGTGCAGCGAACCCGGAAAGTGATGTCTCCATATGAGAACGCAGGGACCCAAGAGGTTAAGGTAATACTGTATATTAACATAAATAACCAAACACTTATTAAATAATATACTATTGGCTGATTATCATACTGCACCTCCTGTACATAAGACACTATCACCCTTGTACATATGAACCCATAACCTTATTTTACTGCATTTGTTATTGTAAATAGGCCTCTCATGCACTTCTGGTTGGATGCTAACTGCATGTCATAGGCTCTGTACATGTACTTTGCACAAGGACAATAAACATGAATCTAAGCTAATTAAACACAGGAACACACACATGCACCACACCTGCAGGTAGATTTTTATTAGAGACTTATTTCCCCTAAAAGGTATCTTTATCATTTGTTAGGTTTCATTTACACCGCTAGCACAAAAACGCTTCTATGGTTTTGTCATAAATCTGGAACAATAAATTTATTCGTTTTACTTTCTAAGTGTATTTATTAGATCTTTCTGCATTTGAGAGCACCGGACAAAGAGTAAAGTTCTGCCTCGCTCCCTCACTGTCTGCTATCAGTGCGCTCCTCCGGCCCATTAAACAAACTAGTGTTTAATAAAATACATGTGTTTCTGTAGGTCAGCGGGTGAAAGCCAGTGCTTGATTTGTGCATATTAGAGCAGTTCAGATTGGGGCTCTTATCAGGTGCACGCATTAAAAATGCATGAGGCACTCTTAATTATTATATAATAAGCCTTTGCCTTGAAATAAGAGGTCTATTTTGTCTATTTTGCTTCTCACATTTAAGGCTGTACATAGTTTGGCTCCTCTGTATCTCACTGATCTTCTAAATATTTATACTCCTTCTTGTTCTTTTAGATCGATTCACTCTATTTCTCTCGTGCCGCCGCTCATTCGTTTAAGTACAATGGGAGCGAGAACTTTTAGTACCCCCAACATACGGAACAGTGAAAGTCTTCATATTTTTAAATCCCGTCTTAAAACGTTTTTTTTTTTTTACTCAGGCTTACTTGTGAATTGAGGCTTTCTTTTTTATTTTGATGTGTGATGGATGTATTTATGTTGTAAATCTTATAATGTCATTTTTATATTGTTACTATTTTATTGGATGTTTTGCTGTAAGGTGTCCTTGGGTGTTCAGAAAGGCGCCTTTAAATAAAATGCATTATTATTATTATTATTATTATTATATACACTTGTATATATTTGCCATAATTTTGTTTCCAGTTTATTAACCATGCTCTTATTTTTGTACTTAAGCCTTCAGACTTATAAACACTGAATGGTTCTGTAGACATTATAATCTTCTAGAAAGTTATGTTGGGTTGCAAATTGTCCCATAAAATTTGGAATCGTCCCGTATTTTGAAAGTAAAAGATTTGTTCCATATTGAGGACGATATTTGTTCTGTATTTCTGAGAATCAAAGTGAAATCTATGAGGGAGAAATATTACAGGTTACATGAATAAGACAAGGTGACCTGTATGAAATGCAGCCAGTCGGTGGATAGAATAAAAAAACCCTTGTCACCCTCATCCTGTCTGTCATGGTCTTTACCAACACAGAGAACAGAGGGTGCACTTCTCATTGGTCAGAACTCACGATCCATGGCGGGGCAATACTGAGCACGCAAATAAAGGCAATGTTCAGAGTAAAAATAACATTTTTACAGTCTGTTTTCTATCACTCATTTGCATGTCGCATTGTTCATTCCCATGAGTGGGGTAATTATCCTGTTATTGTCCTGGGGAGAGAGGGGGCTAGTGGACATTACCTCAGAGTACCTACAGGGGGAGCAGGAAAAAAAAACTAACATCTAACTTTACACAGCAATACAGTTATTACCAACACTCACACTACGGAGTGTCACAGAATAAACCACAGATGTAAAAATATACTGTAAAAATATACACCACTGTGCAGTTTTACAGGAATATCTCATTCTTCTGTTCTGTGTCCAATCACACACAGTGGGGAAAATGGTTTAGTCCTGACCTTTAACTGGGAGTGTGTGATAGAAGATAGAAAGAAAGGTCACGGTATGCAGTTGTTGTTGCTCTATAATATCATATACTTGGTATAATAAAGGTAAGTGTAACTTATGTAGTTATGTTTAACCTGCATTGCTTTGTCTCTAGCTTACAGAACACTGGGTATAATTTTATATCGAGTGTTTCATGCCATAACACTAGCAAAGTTAACAGAAGTTTTTTGGGGGGACACTTAAGAGGAATTCATCCAGAACAAAATACGCACTAGAGCCACTTCCCAAAGAGGACCCTGAGGTGCCACAGCACCAGAGCAAAAATTACAGCAAAAGGCAAAACACAACGCTGGGTGATCAGGCAAAATTATTTTTGAATGAGAAAATATGAGGGGTGTTCAAGTCAAACCAGGAAAATTTCCTGTGAATGAAGGCGTATAACCAAGTGTAGCCAAACATCCTGTATACAGACCTGAGGGGCGAATCAAACCTGGACCCTGGAAGTAAAGGAAGACACACACACAACTAAGGACAATCTTGGACGCAGGTGGACATTTTACTAACACTTTAAATTAGACACCGAAAAACCTGGGCTCACACCAAAAACTAACGAATGCACTAATCGCAGAATCGGTCTCTTGCAAGACCTTTTGATCAGCTTGAGTTTCTGGCAATAAAGTGGCAGTGACTGAGAAATTTTTTGTGGAGTTGTGGGGACAACACAACTGGTTATTATCTGCACCGATAATAACCCAATGGGTATGAGAGGGTGAGCTAAAGGGGTACAAAAGGGCAATACAAAAACTGCCAACTGGCTCAACTGGGCCAGTAGCCTTTTTACTGTACTAGCCAATCTGCATTTTGGCAGTGCAACAGCCAGAACCAAGTGACTCAGTGGGTCATTATTAGTCCAGACAATTCACTGTTGTCTCCACAACTCTACACACAACGTTCACTGCCCACTTCATTGCCAGAAACTCAAGCTTCATAAAGCTGCAGACTTTTACATGTTTTCTTTTAACATTGCTCTGTATTTGGCTCCATCCATTTTTCCCATCAACTCTGATCAGGTTCCCCATCCCTGCTGAAGAAAAGCACCCCCACAACATGAAGCTGCCACCACAATGCACAGTGGATGACCATGTCTTGGTACGTAGGTTTGCAGTTGTGCCATCCTTTATCTATTTTCAAATGATGGGTTGAACAGTGCTCTGTGAAGTGTTCAAAGCCTGGGATATTTTTGTATAACCAAACCCTGCTTTAAACCTCTCTACATCTTTATTTCTGACCTGTCTGGTGTGTTCCTTTACTAATGTTCTCTAACAAACCTCTGTGGGCATTTATTAATTAAGTGACTTCTGAAGGCAATTGGTTCCCCTGGATTTTAGTTAGGGGTATCAGAGTAAGGTGAGTTGACTTCAAAGTCACACTTTTCATATTTTATTAGTAAAAAAAAAAAAAAAAAAAAAAAACATTTATCATTTTCCTTCCACGTTGTGTTCGTCTATCACATAAAATTACAATAAAAATATTTACGTTTGTTCATGTAAGTTCAAGCACTGTAGAAAAGAGGCCAATTTGTCACTGCAAATACCTTCCTGGGATCAGTATGCTGTCAAGAGTGTCACATCTGGGCCACCTCAGCCCTGGGGAGTAAGATCTGGCTCTTCAGATTACTGAGCCGTAGCTTTGTCTCCCCCTAGTGTGTCTGCGTGTGTATTGTTCCCCATTAAGTTATACTAACACTAAATTGAAGTTACCTGTGTCAACCTATTTAACCCAGCCAATTCCATACCACCTCGTCTGGTCACTGTTCTGCACATCCTAGTTTATGTCACTAATTGTGTGTGTGTGTGTGTGTGTGTGTGTGTGTGTGTGTGTGTGTGTGTGTGTGTGTGTTTTTCTCTTTCTCCCAGGACTGATTGGTGTCTGCAGGCTCATAGTGTGGAGGGCCTTCATCAAGGTCAAAGTAAAGACTGAAAGACAATCAGCTCGGTGTTCATCTCAAGGATTAAGTGAGCTAGAGTATTCTCATTTATTTAGAATAGCCCACCTGCAGACGCAGCCTGGGAAAGCGACCAGAGAGTCGTTCCCATTTGTTTTTCTTTTCTTTTGTGTGAACTTGAAAACATAAATAAATTCAGTATACATCAACCTGCATCTGCGTTCGTATCATCAATATGGAAGACATGACAGAGAAATAAGATGTTCCAAGTACTGGACCTCAGCTTTTGTGCTGTAATGTATGAATGTGTGTCTGTGTGATGTATCTAGGCACCAGAAAGTAAGGGCACTCATGGTGTTTTGGTTCTTCTGCCGTGAAAAAGTGATTTCCCCAAACAGACAGTGTAATGTCATTTTATCTATTGTTTTCCAAAGTACCTTGCCTTATCCTTGTGTTCTTATGTGTACTTTGTGTATATTTTGAGTTCCCAGGCGATGTAATCGTGCATATTTCCCTTTCTGTGGTCATCAGAATTGTTGCTGCCCCAGTCACACATATAAACTTAACTTATGTCCACACCTCAGGAGCTATACAGGAAAAGGGTGTTGGTCATAAATTTTCCGCTCTAAATCCTGATCCCTGTCTGTGTCTCATTTTCACTCGTTTATTGTGCGTTTACGAGCACTTCTTCACACAGCTCTTTTCAAGGTTTTCTTATTGCATTCTGACATGATGTAGCTCATGTATGTCTTTCTGCTTTGGACTGGTTTCCTGCTTCCTGTTTAAAGATATTTTCATAGCTGATAAAAATGAAACTAAGTTCATCGCTATTTGTCTCAATCTCTCTCACACAGTGTGAAATTGTTGGAAATCAGAGAATATAGATTTTTCACCAAAGCTCTAAGAGGTGAATTTTTTTTGTGCATACACTATGTGTCAGGGAGCTACCAGTACTAACTACACACTTAGTTTCATTCTCACACACTCCAGAGCTGAGATCTAATACTCTCCAGTCCATGTCCAGTCAATTAGCAGGTCCGTGGTGTTTTAGGGGATCAAACACTGCACAGGAAATAAACACCAGTGTGTCATGAAGTGGTCTTTTAGTTTTGTGTTTAATATGTATCGTGTTTAAGTGAGGTAACTAGCTCACCCCATTTTTTTTCATTCTGTAGAGATACTTTATTGCGACAATGAGCATTGTTCAAAGTGCTATATAAATAAATTGAATTGAATCGAGGAACAGATGATCCCTCAGTGACCTCACCTTAATGCTGTAGTTGAAGCTAAAGAACCATGAGTCAAGAGTGATCTCTTAAGCCCAGGTTCTGTCGTGAGTTCCTCTGCTCGGTGTGAGTAACAGTTCCCAGCATACAGCTCCTGCCTGCATTATTCTGTTTAATAATATTCTACAGTAAACTGCAGTATGCCACAGTATTCTATAGTATGAAAGAGTACACTAGAATAGTACCCTACAGTACCTTACAACATGCTACAGTACACTACAATACACTATAGTAAGCTACACTACTATACATTAGACTACAGTACGACAGTATGCTTCAGTAAACTACAGTACACTAAAATACACAACACTACAGTATGCTACACTACATTACCGTACATTGCACTACAATATATTATACTCTACAGAACACTATACTACAATACAGTATGCTGCACTTATACAGTACATTACAGTATACTACAATACGCTATAGTATGCTACAGTACTGTATGTTTTTTAAACCAGTGATTTTATTTATTTTGCATGAAATATAATATTTAAAATGAGCTTGTATGTAACACTCTCTTATGCAGCTCCTTTCACACGTCACGCACATTGGTCACCCCTCCCCCCCTCCCCGCTCTGCTGTGTTTTGTTGCCTTAACCATCACGTGACTCAGCAGCGCTAAAAACAAGCAGCTGCA
>JAQMYK010007072.1:0-11084 GCA_030014345.1 Clarias buthupogon | reverse complement strand
GTGTCTCGGTGTGGAATGATCTACATGGAGCCTCATATGCTGGGCTGGAGGCCATTAATGATCTCCTGGCTCAACACGCTGCCGTCCACACTCAGCTACGTACAGAAAGACCTTGTCACTGAACTCTTCGACCGCATGTTGCCCCCCTGTCTACAGCTTGTCCGCAAAGGGACCAAGGTGCTCATGAAATTTACGACATACATCACTGCTGACATTGTTGCTCCTGAAGACAAAGCATTTCTATAACTTTTTTGGCCTAAATCTTTAGGTTCATTGTTGATTGTTAGTCTTGGGTCATATTTAATATGACATTTTAAAGAAAATTAGGAATGTTATGAAGACCCATTATAATTTTAGCTTAAGACTACAAATTCTTTCCAGCTTTTAGTGAAATAAATCAGTGATACCGCCAGGCATTCTCAACCACTTCTTCATAAAATAGAGATCTCTTGCTCCTTCCTTTTTTTGACTCACATTAGGAGCTTTCTCCGACATCAGACACCAACCTTGCCCGCTCCCTGATGAACCTGATGGATTGCATGATGGACGAGTTTAAAGATGAGCGCCAGATAAAGGCCATGAACGAGAGAGATGTGTGCTCCTGGCTTGAGGTTAGAGAGTATTCAAACCTTAACCACGAAAGTACTGCATAGTGTGTTATACACAGAATTTCACCTCCCTAAAAGACTGGCAGTTGACAGGAACATGTCTACTATTCCTGATAACTGCCATTTCTTGATTACTTTATGAACTGAGGAAACTGCGATGTTTGTCTGGCCCTCTCCTGCTATGTGCGTATACTGTAAATGATTGTATTTAAATTTTCAGAGTGCTAGGCAGCTGCATAGAGGGAATCATGGCTGCTGATTATTGGAACAAGGTGTAAGAAGTTAGAGTATTTAAAGAAAGATAAAATTGTCCTTGTGAAATTTCACTGACTCTATAAGGATATCAAATCGTACGAAGTTTATGCTTATTACAATAAAACACTGTTTAAATGTGATACGAGGGTTCCTAGGCTATGAGGTTCAAGCTATCCTTATACAGTATATAAAATTAGAAATTTAGATGTTTTATTTTGTGCTTCCCTTTCACTGACCTCACACAGTATACATTTTGTAAACAAAATGTACTCCACATTCACCGTATTATAAATAAATAAATAATAAGGTCAAGTAATCATATAACCTATAATGTATGTTGGTTGTTATGATCTGGATTGGTGATTTCATTCTTGAAGGCTGTTGATAAAAGAATGCAATCATATTATCATAGTTAATAGAATACTATAAATAATAGAATGCTAATTTCCACAGTTTTCGAATGGCATATTTCCACAATGCACATTTTTTGCATTGTTTTCATAAACTATTAAACTCAAACTGGCATGGTGCTTTCTCTCTGTCTCTTTCTCTTGGCTAGGGTATTTTTGTGTTCTGTCTGATGTGGTCGGTGGGTGCCAGCTGCACAGAGCCTGGGAGAGAGAAGGTTGATGCGCTTGTTAGGGAGCTGCTTACATGTGCCCTGTCTGAGGAGACTAAAACAATGCATGCCATCTTGGAGCACAGAGAGGCACCCACCAAGCAGCTCACAGTGCCCTTACCTACTGAGGGGACTCTCTATGAGTACAACTTCATTAAAGAGGTCAGTAGCACTAACATTTTACAAGTTACATTTTACGTACATTACAAAATCCCTAACATAGGGAACAATCTCTTCACAAATTGACTCTCTTTTGTTCCCTTAAATATCATAACACATTTTTGAACACTACAAGGACATTTTGAGGCTGAAAGGCAATTTGATGTCTTTCACCATGACATAGAAAAGTACAAATGTCTATGTCTGAATATACAAGAGGACTTTATCAAAAGAGGACCTTTTCAGACAAACTTGGTGATATTGAATTAAGTACAGGAAATGTATTATAATGCACCTACTTACTATTGTCAGGTCAGGGCTGAAAAGAGGAGCTTGAAGGTTAGAGGAAGAGGACTCAAATGCTGGTTAACAGTGCTGAGGGGGACAGCTGTCGAATACTTCCCACATGAAAGTTCAGATGTTCACATGTTCGATGCGATTAAATAGTCTTGTATCCATAAAACGAAGTGAACAATGAAAAAAACAGAAAAATCAGTTTACCATGTAGAAGTCCAAATGGAGAAATCCGGGGAGTTCACGAGAGACAGCGAACCCGTCAGCCGTGTGGAAATCCAAAAGGGGTTAGCATTGTCTTGTCCTTGAGACGAAGCAGGATATCAGAGCCAGTAAATCCAGATTCAAAATGCAAGGAAAAACAGACGGAAAACAAAAAAACTGACAAGGCTGGGATCAGGGAAAACATACATGGAAAGCAATAGCGAGAGTACCAGACAAACAATAATCTGGTAGTAAGGAGAGGTTTGAGTCACCCTTTTATGCTGGGAACTTGATTGTGTCTTGGTTGTATAAAATTCTGTTATCGGCGGAATTCTGGATAAATCTTGTTGGCACCTAGCTTCTCTTCTATGGTCCATACCGATCCTAATCTGCTAGATTTTGGATTCCATGTCCTATTGTGAACATCAATTTGAGGCTTATGAAGGCCTCCTCTGCCCATGCATTGAACTGGAAGGGGAGTTTAGTGGAGGTGAGGGTTGTAAGAGGAGGTGGCATACAGTGTTATAGTTCTTAATGAACCTGCGATGAAAATTTCCAAACCCTAAGAAACATTGGAGCGGCCAGTCAGTATTGGCCTTGACTTTGAACTCCATCTAGATCTTGGAGGAAGATATCATAAACCCTAGAAAGAGATGTGAGTGTGATACACCTGCATGGGTTCAGGGGTGGGTTCAGTCAATAAGGTGGAACTGTTCTCTTGTCTCTTGGGACAAGAAAGACTTTATGTTCATTCCGTTAATTCCTGGTTGAAATCAGGAGCCTAAGGGTAAGAGGAAGAGACCCAAATGAGGAAGAGGAAGAGACCCAAATGCAGGTCGCTTCTTCACCAACTCTTTGCATGCCAAGGCAATTTTTTTGCAAAATTTCAGTTCTTGGAGTGAACTGAATTTGTGAGGCGTGGTGTTTTTATGGCAAGGTACCACCATAGAAATGCTAATGTTAAAAAAAATTTTTTTTATGTTTGTTCAACTGATTTGACTCAGGGTCCAGGCAGATGGGAGCTGTGGATCGAGCACCTGAAGCAGGTTCCACCAATCCCCAGAGACATGCAGTTTAATGAGATTATTATACCCACAGTAGATACAGTGCGCTATGCAGCTCTGATGGAGCTGGTTGTTAGGCACCAGAAGCCCATCATCTTTGTGGGACCCACAGGAACTGGCAAGAGTGTTTACATCATAGTAAGTGTGTTTGGACAAATCTGTTTTATTCTTGAATAATAGTAAGGTGCTCAAAATAATGTGAACAATTTATATAATATGTATGTTTGGTCGTGTTTTAAATAATTTTAAGGTGACAAATAAATATGGCAAATATCCTCTTAATGAGATAATTTGTGCCGTTATTTGCGGTTAGCCTAAATAAATATGTTTGAATAAAAAAATGGTTCATTTAATAGTTACATATCACAGTTTATATGTAAAATTAATTGCAATAGCTCAAAGGACAGTGAAAACAGTCAGACAAAATTATCATAAAAGGACTACTTATATACTGTACAATATGCAGTAAGTCACCAACAAACGAACGAGTTCTGTTCTGATAGCTTTGTCTAGACACTAGGATACTAACATAATTGGCTATATACAGTATATTACATTACAATTCATGGTAAAACAATTTCAATCTCATTTACTGCACTTGCAGAGAATGCACGATGCATGAATGTGACATTATACACCTGACATCTCACTTCTCTGATTGAACAACCGCAAATGCGTGGGTGAAGACTGGCCATAATGCTTATAGTATTATATAATATGAATAACATTTTTTAACAAATAATTTTCTATAGTATGTAATTGTAAGGTGTGTATGTGCCATTATCTTTCTGAAACAAGAGGTTTGGCACACAGTAAATATTTTAAATAAATTATCTGAAAACACTTTCTTTGGGTCTTTACTTTAAAAAAAACTGGAGAACTTGTGGCCCAAACCTATTGGGTAAAGTTAATTAAAACGTTTGTTGCTCCACAGGACTTCCTGTTAAAGCGGCTCAACAAGGATATATACAGTCCTCTGCTCATCAACTTTTCAGCCCAAACCTCAGCAACTCAGACTCAGAACATCATCATGTCCAAGCTGGATAAGAGACGCAAAGGAGTGTTTGGTGCCCCAGTCGGAAAAAAGATGGTGTGATATTTTTATCCATTCTATATTGGATGTGGTATTATAAAAAAAAAAAAAATTCATTCTATTTTAAATTGATACGCTTCTATAATAAGCTTTTCTAGTTCTTGGACAAATTCTTGGAGTCTAGTTTCTTGGCAAGATTGTAGCAAGGCGCAATAATACTTTTATGAACATGAAGACCTGTGTATTTTTGTTATAGTAATGTTTAATAAAGGTAATACTTATATTTACATTACTTTTTTGTACAGTTGCAAGAAAAAGTATGTGAACCCGTTTGGATTACGTGGATTTTTGCATGAATTGGTCATAAAATGTGCTCTGATCTTCACCTAAGTCACAACAATAGAAAAACACAGTCTGCTTCAAATAATACTATTTCTTGCAACGGTATCTAGTATCATTTATTTCATCTTATGTAGAAAATGTTTTGTAGTGTGAACATATGGAGGTTTGCTGACTGAAGTGTAAATCTATACAAAAAAGGTGTAAAAGGTCTCAGTTTAAAGACATTTGAGGATTGTATAAGTACAGACATTGGCAGTAGGTGCTAGTGTGCTTTATCTTATTGTAGGATGTATGTATGTTGAGTGAAATGCTTGAATGTGTTTTCTGTGTAGGTTGTATTTGTGGATGATGTGAATATGCCAACGAGAGAGACGTACGGTGCTCAGCCTCCTGTGGAGCTTCTGCGCCAGTGGCTGGACCACTGGAACTGGTACGACATGAAGGACTGCTCCACAATCAACCTGGTGGATATACAGCTGATGTGTGCCATGGGTCCTCCTGGTAAGTCTGGCTCGCACACAGAATGTGAATAATCACAATCCATCAGTACATCCATCTTATCCTAAATCAGGTTATGGGGGTAGCAGTTACAAGAAACCCCAAATTTCCCTTTCCCCAGCCACCTCAATGCACTCTGACTGGGCGATCCCGAGGTGTTCCCAGGCCAGTGTGGTCAAATAATCTCTCCACCTAGTTCTCGATCTGCCCCGTGGCCTTCTCCCAGCTCCCTAGGCAGGCATCCTGGTTATATCCTTACTAGATGTCCAAACCACCTCAACTGATTCCTTTCCATGCAAATGAGCAGCGCTTCTACTCTGAGTTTCTGAGCCAGCTACTCTCCTCAGAAAATCCATTTTGGCTGCTTGTATCCACAATCTTGCACTTTCGGGCATAACACACTGCTCATGACCGTAGGTCAGGGTAGGAATGATCGACCAGTAGATCGAGAGCTCAACTCTCTTTTCATTACAACGGTGCGGTAAAGCGACCGCAATATGTCCCCCGCTGCTCGATTCTCCAGCCAACCTCACGCTCCGATGTTCCATCACTCGAAAACAAGACCCTGAGATATTTAAACTACTTTGCTCTGGGTAATGACTTGCTCCCTACCTGGAGTAGACAATCCGTCTGTTTCCTGCTGAGCCACAGATCTCGAGATGCTGATCCTCATCCCGTTTCACATTACATTTAGGTATTTGGCAGATGCTCTTATCCAGAGTGACTTACAAAAGTGCTTAAGTTACTAGGTTACTAACTAAGTTAGTAGTTAAATGGGAACGTTTTGCAGCTAGAAGTGTGATTAGAGCTGAGAGGTAAGTAGGTGCAGGGCCTTTTTTAGCTTTGTAGGCAAGCATCGGGGTTTTGAATTTGGAAACAAGTCCACCTTACTGCCGAGAATCTGAACACAGCTCTATGACCTCAGTGACCCCCTCACTCCACCGCAGTATCTTCCACAGAAAATCCTGGGGGACTCGATCATACACCTTCCCCAAATCTAAAAAAAACACATGTAGATTGAATGCGCATAGAGTAAGAAGCTGGTTTGTTGTTCTATGACCAGGACGGAATCCACATTGTTCTTCTTCAGGAAAAAAGGAGCAATAATCACAAATGTCTGATGTAATTTCCTACAGCTTTTTTGTAATTCCTCAGGTGGTGGGAGAAACCCAGTGACACCCCGCTTCCTCCGTCATTTTAATGCAGTAACGATGAATGAATTCGATGAGAAGACCATGTATACAATTTTCTCAAGCATTCTAGACTGGCACTTAACTATACGGTAAATGTCTGTTTCCTTTTTGAGTCATCTGGTAATGAATATTCTAATTCTGGTCCAAATTAGTGTTTTGGGTGTACTGTAGTCTTTATACTATTTAATGCTGGCAATTACATTACATAATACATTTGCACGCTTCTGCCTTTTTTTTTAGACATACTTTTCCTGTGCCATTTGCTACACTCACGTCTCAGATCGTGAATGCCACCCTGGCAGTGTATCAGGAGGCCACTAAAAACTTGCTGCCTACCCCAGATAAGTCTCATTATCTTTTCAACCTGCGGGATTTCTCCCGTGTCATCCAGGGCATTTGCTTGTCTTGCCCAGAGACGGCAGATGACCCCAAAGCTATTAAACGCTTGTGGGTGCATGAGGTAGGAATAATAAAAACAAAATGTTGTTTAAGACCAACCTGCTCCTATTATATTATACAAGAAGCCTGCTCTTAGAGTTTGAGAGAATTTAGAATAGTTCTGAAATAATGCCTGTATTGTTTCAGGTACAGAGAGTTTATTATGACCGGTTGGTTGACCCATCGGACCGCAGCTGGATGGTGGAGTTCTTACAAACGGTCTGCAAGAGCCACTTAAAGCAGGATTTTCATCAGCTCTTCAAGCACCTTGACTTTGACTCTGATGGACTAGTAACTGAGGATGACTTGCGCAGTCTCATGTTCTGTGATTTCTATGACCCCACGGGTGATGACCGAAACTACCGTGAGGTTGATGACCTCGAAAAGCTACGGCAGGTGGTTGAAGCCCAACTAGAGGACTTTAACAGCATCAGCAAGGCACCAATGAACCTTGTACTTTTTCGATTTGCCATCGAGCACGTCTGTAGGATCTCTCGTATTTTAAAACAGCCACAGGGTCACGCGCTTCTGGTTGGTGTTGGAGGAAGTGGTCGTCAATCTCTGACTCGCCTGGCTGCTCACATGGCTGAAGCCGAGCTCCTCCAGGTGGAGATCTCCAAGAGTTACGGCATGACAGAATGGCGTGATGACCTTAAACTAATTATGCGCAAATCAACATTCGGGGATATCCATGGAGTCTTCCTCTTCACTGACACCCAGATTAAGATGGAGTCATTCCTCGAAGATGTTAGCAATTTGCTCAACACTGGGGAAGTTCCTAACCTCTTTTCTGTGGATGAGCAGCAGGAGATCTGTGAACGTATGCGGGTCCTGGATCGCCAGCGGGAGCGGGAGCAGCAGACAGATGGAAGTTCTCTGGCGCTGTTCAAATTGTTTGTAGAGCGATGTCGTAGTCAAATGCATGTGGTTCTGGCCATGAGTCCAATAGGTGACGCCTTCCGAGGCCGTCTGCGTCGTTTCCCTGCACTTATCAACTGCTGCACCATAGACTGGTTCCAGGTAAGCATTGCATTTTTTTGTAAAGGTCTCCTGGATGTACCAACAACAGCTGGAATAACATTACATACTTAAATTCACAAATGATATCTTTTGTTTGACCTGACATATCTGAAAACCGAAATACACAGTTTAAAGTCTGAAGGCTACTTATTAACATACTTCAGAAAGGGTTCACATACATCCACCTAATGAAGATCTGATAATCAAATGAAGATATACAGTATTAGTCTGTCACAGTATGATGTAAAAGATAATAAGCCTAATGTTAAATTATTATGAATTTCCATATGCCCGTGACACATACACAATGGCAGTAGCCCAAACAAACACAGGCTCCAGACCAAAGAGAATTTCTGTTTTATATAGACTAAATAGAGAAGAGGGTGTAATGGTTAGGTGTCCACAAACATTTGTCCATGTAGTAAGTAGCATTTAACCACCTGTTGCCAGCATTCACCCAGTTTCTTGAACTTTTCCCTTAAGAGCTGGCCCGATGATGCTCTACAGGCTGTGGCATCTCGGTTCCTGGAGGAAACCGACATGACAGATGATGTCCGTAATGGCTGCATAGACATGTGCCAGAAATTCCACACTTCCACCATCAATCTTTCAAAACGCTTTTTGGTTGAGCTGCAGCGCTACAACTACGTCACCCCAACTTCCTACCTGGAGCTCATCTCCACCTTCAAAGTCCTGCTGGAGTCCAAGAGAGCGTAAGTATCTTTATTCATGTCCATGAATGTTTTCTTTAAGTATGGTGTGAATTTATATTTTTGAATTTCAGCTGACGGAAAACGTTTGAACATGTATATTGCTTTAATAAAATATTATCCTTTCCTTCCCAGTGAGGTAATGCAGCTAAAAGAACGCTATGAGGTTGGCCTGGAAAAGCTAAACTCTGCTGCAGCTCAAGTGACCATCATGGATCGTGAACTGGAGGCGCTCCAGCCTGAGCTAATCGTGGCTAGCAAAAGGGTGGATGAGGCGATGGTGGTAGTTAACCGTGAATCTGAGGAGGTGGCCAAGAAAGAGAAGGTTGTTAGTGTGGAAGAAGCAGAGGCAAATGAAGTGGCCACGGCTGCCAAAGCCATCAAAGATGAGTGTGATGCAGACTTGGCTGTTGCTATGCCCATCCTTCGGGCAGCTCTAGCCGCACTTGATACACTTACTCAACAGGCAAGGAAACAGGCGTGCACATGCACGAACACCCACACACAGAAATATAATACAATTATCTCTATCCTCAAAAGAACTTTGCTTTAACAACACAAAACTTTGTCTGCCCTTCTGTAGGACATTACGTTGGTGAAGTCTATGAAAAACCCTCCAGCTGGAGTCAAACTCGTGATGGAGACCATTTGTATCCTCAAAGGCATAAAACCTGATCGCATCCCTGATCCTTCCACACCGGGCAAAAAGATTGAGGACTTCTGGGGCCCAGCCAAGAAGCTTCTAGGTGACATGAAGTTCCTGCAGAGTTTGCATGAGTACAACAAAGACAACATTCCACCTGCTTACATGACGATCATCCGCAACAAATATATCTCCAACCCGGACTTTGTCCCAGAGAAAATCCGCTCAGCCTCCACTGCAGCTGAGGGCCTTTGCAAGTGGGTCTGTGCTATGGATGCTTACGACAAGTGAGTTTGTATCGCATAAATGGACAAGTAACCATCCCAAATCATACCACTAAGTGAATGATTCCTATATAGTCCCAACAGCCTGGTTTAATTGAAGGTGTTTAAAAGTTTATGGTAAAATAAATCATGCCTATAATGTCTTCTCTATCAGAGTTGCAAAAGTTGTGGCTCCTAAGAAAGAGAAGTTGGCGGAAGCAGAAGCTAAATTGACGCAAGCGACAGAGAGCCTCGAAAAGACGCGGGGAGCTCTAAAGGAACTCCGGGATAAACTGGAGGCACTTCAAAACACTCTTGAGGACAACAAGAACCAGAAAGCCGAACTGGAAAATCAAGTTAGTAAAAATAATAAGAAAAGCAACAATAATAATTTGTCTATGTATCAGTAAAAAAAAAAAAGGGTTTTAAATCAATAGTCACTGTTGTAAATACATTTAAGCATTAACAAATTTAGCTATATTGTATAGATTCAATATTTAAAGAACTTTATTAATCCCAAAGGGAAATTGCTTATTCTTGGTTATAGTTGCTTACAAGAGTAAAACAGTAAATCCCTAGTTGCACAGTAAACATAATTCAGTATACAGGTATTGCACATGTGAGGGGAAAAAGAAAAAGTAATTGCACAAGTTATATGGGTAAATCAGAACTTGCACTTGAAAGTGGTATTGCCCAAGAGCATTGGTAAATAAATAGTTCAGAATATTGCATAATATTGTAAATTATACATGTAAATCAGAAATTGCATTTGAAAAGTGGTATGGCCCAAGAGGATTGGCCATTGGAAGAAAAGATCTCATGAAGCGCTCTATAGAACACTTGGTGGTAATCTGTCTCTGACTGAATTTGTTCCTCTGGTCGGAGAGAACACTGAATAGCGGGTGAGAAGGATTGTTCAAGATGGATCGTATTTTGGACAGAATCCTCCTCTTCCACAGTGTCAAAGTCCATTCCTAGCACCGATCCAGCCCTTTTAATTACTTTGTCCGGTTTATTTCTGTCTGACACTTTAATGTTACAGCCCCAATAGACCAAAGCATAAAGTAATATAATTTATAATAGTTGATGTATAATATTAATTTAAAATTGCATTATGATCTATAAATGAGCTATATTTTTAAACAATACAAAATCTGCTTTGGTTATTGGCAATACAGTTAAGTGATTTAATTTTTTTTTTATGCCATGCTCCTCCTAGCATATTGAACATCATATGCAATGTCTATCTCTTGCCCAAATGCTACTTTGTATTTTTTATCAAGCCTTTTAGAGCCTCTTTGCCAGGATGATCAAGTCCCCCATGTCTGATGCTTTTGTTAAAGGATAAGATGTTACTATATTTGGTTTGGCCCAAATGATGTGACGTGATGTTATAGGTGGACCTGTGTAGTAAGAAGCGGGAGAGAGCAAATCAGCTGATTGGCGGTTTAGGAGGAGAGAAGACACGTTGGACTGAGTCAGCATTGAGCCTGGGAGAACTCTACATCAATCTAACTGGAGATATTCTCATCTCAGCTGCTATAGTAGCCTACCTCGGAGTTTTTACATTGAGTTATAGACAGGTACAGGCACACACATGAACAAAAACACACACATACACACACACACAGTGCAGGCATACACCGCGTTCCAAATTATTATGGAAATTGGATGTAAGTGTCATAAACATTAAATGTTTAGTTTTTAAATTAAACTCATGGATGGTGTTGTGTCTCAGGGC
>JAQMYK010006644.1:0-11149 GCA_030014345.1 Clarias buthupogon | reverse complement strand
GGACCCTGCTAAGGGTGTAGAGCTGGTCCACTGTTCCGCGACCCGGACGAAAACCACACTGCTCCTCCTGAATCCGAGGCTCGACTATCCGACGGACCCTCCTTTCCAGGACCCCTGAATAGACTTTCCCGGGGAGGCTGAGGAGTGTGATCCCTCTGTAATTAGAAGCTTATTTTAAAGTAAATTATTAAATCTGGCACATAACTGTTCATAACGTCACTTTTACTCAACATTTTGACTTCTGATTGATATCTAAGTGAATAAAAAGTTCCATTAAAGTAAGCCAGTTTTGCATGATGCTATGACATAATCTGGCACATAACTGCTCATAACTTCAACACATTTAGACATAACTTCACTTCTACTCAAAACATTTTAGCTCATAACACTGGGCTCTCAGTTCAGGTCCCTCAACACATACTGTTGTGGAGATGTTTGCTCTAATGACACGTGTTTTATCTCATAATGACACTTCACATTGCTTCACATTACTTTTTACTAGCACCACGGTTTGGGAACATTCGAGAAAAAAACTCCCCGCGCAGGAAGAATAAACATCTGTCCAATCAACTTTGAAGGTTCAGTTTTGATAGTTTACATTCATGTTTTGGAGTAAGTCATGTGTCATGCTTTCGCCTGTGTTTCGTGAGGACTGTTGCGGCTTGTAGGTGCATTACCGCTCTTTCTGTGTCTTCCGCATACTCTGTCTATACTATTGCGTTGATTGGCTCTGTTGAGTGATGCGTATAGCCACGCGTGCCTCAAAAGAAAAATGCTATATTCGTCCAAAAAATGCACTAGACTCTGTGACGTAATCTGGCGCAGATAAATTATCAAACCTGGCACATAAGTGATCATAACTTCACTTCTATTCAACATTTTGATTTCATTCATTGCGCAGGTTTAACTTCAGCCAAAGATTAATTAAATTCTGTCATACATATAGACAGACAGACATACAGACAGAAATTTCTCGCTGGTTTCGTGTCCTCCAATGTATGAAATGTAAAGTTATGATTGCAAGAGCAAGTTCAAACCAATGTACAGACAAAACCTTTCTTTTATTTATATAGATAGAGGCATGATCTATTTTCCTGACTTCTACAGCTGTTATTAGACTTAACCTAATAATCAAATTAATTGTGACATTGTGCAATCCAAAAAGTATTAACAGTAATTATATGTATGGCAAAGCTTAAGCTTTCTGAGATCCCAATGAGTACAGAAGGCTTTTGCAGGTTGTTACTAAAGAGAGGGAAAAAAATTTCTTCTTTTTCTTCTTTCAGAATTACTGCTCTCAGCTCCACATTGAAATAGCAGTGATGCACAAAGTGGAAAAGCATTGGTAGAGGATAAAATTAATAGGTTTGTGATGAATTGGAACCCCAAGTATGTGTCAAGCCTCCTGGCCCAACATCAGTGCCTGGCCGCGATATTGCTATTTTCTCCTTAATTTAGTCGTATCCAATTCCTCTCCGTCACTAGGGGGCTCCCACATTAAGCTAAGGCCTCAGTCGGGAGGGCCGAAGACTATCACGTGTTTCCTCCGAACTACGTGATGCCATATCTCTCATCCCTCCCCTCGGCCAATCAGCTCTCTCTAGACCTCCAGCTGCGAGAGGTTACAGCATCACTCGGGAATCGGACTCCGGATGATAGGGTGAGCACTTTACCACTGCTATTGCTCTTGTCACAGCCATTTTCCAAAACCTAGTGAAAAGCCTTTACTGATGAGTGGAGGTTATTGTAACAGTAAAAGGCAACATTTAGAATGAGATGTTCTACAAGCACGTATAAGTTTTATATGCAGATTTCCATAAATGTTTGGCCATATAGTACATATTGGTTTTCTATTGGTTCTATTGGTTGTCTCTAATTCTAAATCTTGAAATTCAAGCTTTAATTATATTTACGTATTTCAAAGTCCCGTAAATTCACATTTTATATTGACTTCTTAAAGTTTAAAAGTCTTTGGAAGAGAAGTGTAGAGTCACTTGGCATTCCACTGTCTAACAGCTTCTGTCTGACCTGTAGGGACACAGACATAGTTGTGTAAGACAGTATAAAATGTTTTAACACATTATCTGTGACCAAAACTATATACGTTTTTTCTTTCCATTTTATATGTGCAAAACATTTTATCTTAAAATATCATCTTGAGCAGAATAATCAAGTTTGTGTTCATTTTTTAAAATAGTTTCTGTTAGTTTAATCCTTATATAGTGGAAAATATATTGCTATTGAAGAGATTCTACAACTCCATGTTAATGATCCATTATTGTTGCTGACAAGACATGCACATCACAAGACAAGCAAAGTATTCAACAGACATGAAGAACACCAAGTGAACTGGATGTTTTTCCTGCTGAATATTTGTGTTACCTGTTGGAGAAGGTTTTCAATGTCAGATGCCAGCAAGTCTTTCTCTGAAATAATTTTGAGTCGAATCACTGCAGAAACCCATTAAACACATGATATTAAAAGAAGGAACCTTTCCGTTTCCAAATAGAAATGTGCATGTTACTTATTCATTTCCTAATCAGTTGTTCAGTACCTGATTTGATCTTAGCTGGGATGGCTGGCACTGTAGGAAATAAAAGATAAATACATTGTTTCATATTAACTGTCATAGTCATGTCTGTTTGTTAGAAATTGCAGTATTTAGTTGGGTACAACCTCACCAAACAACAAAAAGTTTAATAATATTTTGTGAGGAGCAAGATATTTACTCCTTTGATTATATTGGGAGTAATCTGACTGGATGAGAGGCATTGCATGAGTGCTGATAAAAGAGCATAACATCACTGGGATGTTTAACTATATACATCACTGGTGTTCTAGCGATTACTAATTACACTAACAGTCTGTCACCAGGATTGATGAAAGTAGGTTGGTATGGGCCATAGTACTGGAAGAATCAGTGAGAGCAGATGCATCCCAAAACCAACATTTCAAAACCAGTAACAAAAGCACTTTCAGGAGGAAAAGACATCTCATAATGTTGTCATCTTAAACAATACTTTCTCTCGTTAGTAATCACCTCTGAATCGTCAATATTATTCTATGTGTAACGGGTTCGACCCTATGTGCACTATGAGTCCTCGCTGACGTCCGTCGGCTGGGCGACTTTCCCAGCTTGGATCGGGGGCCTTAACGCCGTCCTCCTCGCGGCCTTTTACTCTTCGGTGGCGGGAGTGAAGTTGCCGCGGGAGCTCATGCTGTCCTCAGCGCGGGAATCAAAGGGCGGAATTCCAGTGTCCTTGTTTAAAGTCCCTGGGGTGTGTCACATTACCTCACTCACATGCCACTCTCTCCTGCTCCACCGCATCACCTCGGACTAAACGCCGCGTCTCGCTTTTATAATGCAGAGCAAGCCCGAGATCCTATTAACGTTAATTATCGCCAGCCGGCCCGAATCTAGTGAGCGAGGAGCGACATTGATTTGGGCGCACGCCCATCACAGGCGCACGCCGTGACATATGACTGATGCTAAGCTAACTTAAGGCTGAATCCCAAATCCTTCTCTAACCCCTAATCAAGGGCACTACTTGGTGTGTGAAAAAACTTTTCTATTTTATGCTACTAGGGAAGTTAGCATAAAATAGAATAGAATGTTCTAAACTGCAGAATAAGTGTTAGTAAATCTTGTAAGGTTCTCAGGACTGTATAACACCTCCATGATTTATACTTCTAACCTATTGTCTACATAGTACCGGTAAAAATTTATTACACTAACTGTTGTTCACTAACTGTCGGTTGCCAGCTCCACCAGTCGTGGTTGGTTAGTTCTGCCAGTTGTGGAAGGTTATTTGCTGGGAGAGAAAAAATAACCGTGCAAGGTCATGCTGTTGTACTGAATAGCAGCATGGCTGTGATATCTTCAGTAATCGGGATGTGCCTGAGTCAAAGTCAACAAGTGAGTATGCATATCACTTGCAAAACGGAAGGCAAAACATGTGTCCAAGCATGCAAGCGTACGCACAAAGTGAAGAGAGCTGCAATAAAGCCAGGCAAAGCATTACCAGGGAACATTTTGTTTGTACAGTATGTCCAAACTCCTAATGTCTTAAAAAAAGGGTGGGGATACTAGTTAAATATAAACACTTAAGCTCTGCACTTGAAACTCATGTTAATTATTTTTAAGAATAGCAAAACAGTATTTTAATAAAGTTTTATGAAACTGCCAGTGTATTATAACAATATAACTGCTAATATTCTCATTACATTCTATAATGCAAACAGATGTCAGTAGATTAATTGAAACTTAATGTTCATTAGACATACTGTAGTTCAAAGATAGAGGAGTAAGAGAGAAGAATACTCACTAGCACATACGAATGGGTTGTGGTTTGTGCAGATCCTATCGTTCCAACCGCCTAAAGAAAAATGTTTAAAATATATATATATATACATTAATATACATGAACTTTATTGGGTATAGCTATTTACAAAAATGTGGCCTTTTCAGTATTTTTACTACTTTTATTGAATTAACTCATTAAAATGTTTGTTTAAAACAATACCAAAGACTTGCACAGAGTAAACAGAAAGCAGTGCATTAATGAATACCTTAAATATATTTCAAGAAGGAAAGTAAATGACAATTTTCATTTAATTGGATAGTCTTTTGCTTTGAGTATGGCTGTGGCAAGCTTATGCAATGTCACAACATTCATTTCCATCCAATTCTGTCCAGTAATTTCTCTACAATATCTTGTATTGATAAAGTGAGAGTCAGACTGCTGCATAAAGTCTTTTCCAGCACATCTCAAAGATTCTCAATGTATCCATTGTTGGAAAAAGCTGGTCATTCTGTATACGTAATCAGGTAGTCAGCTGACCTCGTTTTTTGAGCACATAACATTGCTGAACCTAGACCTGACCAACAGAAGCAACCCAAGAACATAACACTGCACCCACAGCCTTGTATGGCAGTCCTAGCACTAGGCATGATGGGTGCATCACCTCATCCACCTCTCTTCTTACACTAATGCTTCCACCACTTCCACCACTCTGGTTCATGTAAATCTGGACTCATCAAAGCACATGATCTTTTTCCAATGTTCCACAGTACATTATTTATGGTCCCTATCAAATTGAAGCCTTTTTGTTAACTTATCAACTTCTGTGCAAGGTTCATTCATTAGTCAATTTGGCTAGTTGCAAACATCAACTTAAATAATGTGTGCTTATTCAACAGTGTAAAACACTGAAATGGGAGGTGAACCGCAGCATGGGGATGGCTGTGAGTTATAACTTTGGCAAAGACCATACTTATAAGAGCCATACACATGAGACATCCAAAGAATATGACAGAGCAGTTGTGCCAGGAAGAATGGGCTAAAATCCCTCCTGAACAATGTACAGGTCTAATCCACAGCTACATTTGTTCAGCACTGTGGCATGGTTGAGGTTGTTGCTGCCAAGGTGGGGTCAAAGTTAGTGTTCTTTTATTTTTTCCACTACCATTTTGAATCTTGAATGAGTGTTTTCAATAAAGACATGAAGCATCAGTTGTGATATTACAATGACAATTATATTTGTCAATACCCTTGAGTTAGATGAAGATCAGATCACGTTTTATGACAAATTCCTGCAGAAAACCATTAAATTCCAGAAGGTTCACATTTGTTTTCTTGCCACTGTATAAAAATACAGTAATCTTTTGTTACATTAAAAAGGCATTTTCAGCTTGGGTACATGAAGAATGAAAACCCTGCAATTTCAGTAAAGTGACCTCAGTAGGGGAAGTGAGAAATGAGACCAGCAACAAAGGAACTGCAGTGGTCTAAAAATAGGTAATGCTTGTCCAACATGTTAAGCAGATTCTGTGGTCAGGTCTTTGCTCACACTGTGAAGGCCAAGAGTGACAAAATTCTAAATTGATGAAAAAACATATCAGAGCTTCCAATACACCTCCAGGAAAATTAAAGAACTTCCATGAATATTAGGCAAATCCTGGTCACTCCCCACATGTGACAACAATCCCTTCTACTTCTACTCTTCGCATTGTATCTCAGGGCTAGACCCAAGCCCGTACTCATAAAAAAATATATCCAAGCCTTCATAACTTTTTACCAAAACCATGTGTTATGGTCTGATGAGACCAAGGCACACCTTTTTGGACATGCTTCTAAATGTTTGGAGGAAATGCAGAACAGTTTATTGGCCACAGCATTCCCATAGTGAAGCATTGACTGTTCCTAAATACTACTCTATTCTTACACAAAACTTGCTGAATTCCAGCTAAAGAAATTTCACCTTCCAACACAACAGTAACACCATAAACAAATATAAATCAACACATGAATAGCATCGGAAGAAGAGGATTAACATTTTGAAATGGCTCTATCTAAAATAGAATACCAGAAACTTGTGGACTGATTTCAAGGGTGGCTGTGCACAGGAGATCCCCTCACAATTTAATGGATCTGGGCCAGTTTTGCAAAGAAGAGTTTAATAAAGCTACCAAATCAAGATGTAATACATTGCTAGACTATCACAAAAGTGTTGTATTGTTAGCAGAAGCTATTTCATTAAAGTATATTTTCCCTTTAAAAAAAACTTGTTTTTCTTTTTTCATTTTGTTGGTTGCCGGAAGGTTAAAAAATTTTTATTTATATTTATTGATTTTAATATTTAAGATTCTAAATTATGTCCCTATTTAAATTTAAAGGAAATGTGTGATACTGACCATGCTTTGTACAAAAGGCCAGATGACACTCAGATGATGAATTTGATCTAAAATGGAATCCATGCCAGTTCTTGTGCACACTGTAATTTAGACAATAAAAAGTGGACAAACCAAAAACTCTAAATCTGGTCAACACCAGAGTGTTTTGTTGTAGCCATGTCATGGTGAATGCATGCTACTCTGAAAGACCAATGATATGCATCACACTGCCAGATACAGTAGGTAATAAACCCAAAAACGATCATTTGTGCTACTGTTTTCTTGCCATGTTTTTGGGGGGTAAATAATATAAATATGTGAAGAAGTGAAGAACCTGCAAAATTGATCTCCACACATCTCTCAACTTTTCCCCAATCATCAGGCTGTCCACTAGCCCAGGGTGAGTAAGTAAATGCTGACCCGTCAGTCCACAAAAAAACCCATAGCTAGATGGAAAAAAAGGAATAGCTTAAATATAATGTAATGCAGTGTATTCACAAACATGCTGGAATCATGTCTTTGTGTCACAAACCTGTACTAGGTCATTGGCACCTATCCATGTTAGTGGATTTGATTTAGTTGCATTGAAGACTAAAGCCTCAACCAAATTGAACTCGTCGTCATTGTGCACAGATGCAAGATGCGCTCCCATGGTGTTACAATTTTGCTGGAAGAAATTACAATGTAATTACAAATTTTTTTTTTTAAATCAATGTTTTCACATGTAATGGGAGAGATTACCTACCTCTGAGGCATTCCAGGTTGCTGTTGTTGTGAATACCCGGAAGCAGCGTGCTTCTAACTGTGACCAGTTTCTCAGACATTTTAGATCTTAAGGGGTATATAAAATAATACATATGAAACTGTTAATAATGGGGAGCAGTGAATCACAAATACAGATTGCTACCTATGGTCGTTTTTTTTTTTTATTGAAATATTTGGCTATTTTTGGATATCTTTTTTTTTTAACACAAGTCTTATACAAATTCTGTTAAGTTTATGAGTTGGGTCCAGTGATAGCTAGGCATACTAAAAAAGCCATTCCCAACTATTTTCCAAGGCTGATTTTTGGTTTTTGCCCTGTTTATGTGTGTTTCTGAATCACATGATTTACCAGTTCTGTGCCTTAAAACCCAAATGGCACAGAACTGTGCCAGCAACACAGCATAGGCCAATGACAATTTTATATATATACGGAAGTCTTGCCAGTTTGTGTTAATGGGGAGGCTTTAGATATTAAACTGTACATTTGGGTTTTTGGATATGCCAAGTAGAACGAAAGTTATCATTACTTTTAAAAACTTTTACATTTTACCACTACTGGAATATTTGAATGATGTCACACAAAAGTTAAACTCTCAAAATGAGCATATATTATTAGGCTATTTTTTTAAATCATGGAAAAAAACGAAAACAACAAGAAAAACATGAGATCATGTGTATCTATGCTATTTCTTTGCCTATTTTTTTTCCTCAGTCATATTTGTATAGTTGGTTAAAATGAAATAAAATTCAGTTCATATTGCTTAGGTTGTGCTAAAAAAAAAAAAAAAGAATCTTTCACGTTATACTGCACAATCCTCAGCCCTATATATGTTTACTGTATTTAAAAATCAGCAAAACAAAAAAAGGTACATAAATCTCTTACCTGGCTGGACACCCATCGTATTGTTACCTGACACAAACAAACAAATACACTTATGTTCTCCTGGCATTATGGCACACTGTTCATGTTATCACAGTAAAAATAGCAAACACACCATTAACCGCTAGATAACTACTTTTGGCTTCTTAGCTAAAACAGTCAGCTAGCTGTTACAACACTTGATAAAGCAGAGGATTAACGACAGAGCAGATGTGTAACACGTGTAACTGTGTTTGAAGTGATGTAGTAATCCTTACACACGACCTTTTCCTTTACCAATGTCATTTACATGTGAAGTAATCTATATACATCAACAAATCTAGTTTATAAAACAATAAAATAGTACATTTTACTTAGTAGGTCTGTATTATATAATAAACTAGTATTACACATATTTCTTTTTCTGTTTGACATGCTGTGTTAATTAGGTAACAGAACCCCTCATAACATGCAATTTGCATACAAGAAAGAATTATGATACTGATATAATGAGGTTGGAATCATATAAGGATAACGTGGGTAATAACTTTACACATGTAAAGGCTAGATATGGATTTTTGTATGTTTCTTTAAAGCTGCTTCATAGTTAAAAGCAGTATACAAAACATTTTGGTATCAGTTACACGTTACAGGGTATGAAACACGTTGACTACTAAAATTCCAGCTCACCACTCAGTGTGAAGGTAAGTGTGGAGAGCCCTGAAAGAAAAAAAAGAATGAAGATTGTTCATATACTTATATAGTGCTTGACCAAGACGCCATCATAGATGTCTGCTCTGTGGCCCCCTTGGAATTACAATGTCCTAATACATTTTTGCTATCTGGAGTTGTACTTTAAAGCTCAATATCTCAAAGAATGCAGATAAAACTTTCATCCCAATTAAATACTATGTCATTAGACATTTATAGAGATAAAAAAATAAGTTCTGCAGATCCGCTGAATTAGTCATGATATAGCAAATCGAATGTCCAAGATACATACCCAAAAATAGCAGAATAAGCAACATTTCTGAAGATATAGCTGAAACATAGAGAATATACTGTGGCTTGGACAATTATTCACCATCCAAATTTATAGTGTCCTAACCAGGAATTAAAATAGACTTAATTGGGATTTGACATGAATACAAAAAAGACCATAATATGTTATTCTATGGACATTTTAAAGCTATTTAGACATAGAATATGTAAAATGTATTGCATAAACATCCATTCCATGTGAAATCCCTATATTTGTTCCATATATGTAACATATGTTTAATTGTGATGGCCTGTGAAAATAAGTGTCTTATGAATACTATATAAAAAGAATGGTATCACCAGAAACACAAAGTCCCAGAAAAGTGAAAAGCAGGGTTTGGCTATAAAAATGTCAAACTTTGAACTTCCCAAAGAGCACCATTAAATGTATTATTTTCTAAATTAAAGAAGATGCCACAACAGATTCCAATGATTTGTAAACGATCAAAAAGTGTCAGTAGAAGGTATTAGAGAGAGAAATGAACAAGATGCAAAGAAGAAGCTGGAAAAATCGACAGGTCAGAAGGTCAAAGCTTTTCACAGAGCGCTCCATAAAAGTGAAAAAAAAAAAAAAAACATACAAGTTTGTCAAAAGCAGGTCCAGTGATCTTTAAAAGCACCAAAAGAAACCCCAACACATTCATCCTTCAAGTTAGATAGTGTTTCCGATAAAAGACGCATCAGATTAAATAAAGACATGGACACATACCTGTTTACTATAACAAACAGAGATGCCTACTTGTCTTTTAACTGTCCTCCTGTTTTTGCATTCTTAACAACCGTAAAGTAATCTTTAGTGGTAAAGCTGAAAATATGGTGCTCTGAAGGTGTAAACAAAAAGTACTATTCTATTTACAAAATGCCTTTAAGCAGTTGTGCATTACATTGAATTTCCATAGTCACGCCTCCCATCCATTTGCAAAGGAAAGTTATTTTAAATTAAAATGTGATGGATAAACATGCATCACTACCCACATTCAACATTATTCGTGATGAAATCAATTAAGCCTTTTTCTAAAAGTAGATTGAGACATTCCACATTGAGAAATTCTATTTGCAATGTTCCCATATAAAACCAAAATAAGCAAAAATAGTTCCAAATAAACACAATTAAACAGTAAAATAGGAGCAGTAACCCTATTACCCAAAGCAGTCACAAAATAATAGTTATTTAAACCGGCCAACAGATTTATAAAACAATTAAAACCTTTAGTAATGTTTTCCAAACTCTGTAAAAGATTTCATTAAAATGTTACAGATATGAGTAGAAATGTATAAGATGCTTATAGAGGTACTAGACAGTAGCTAATGACATATCACAGGTTTATTTAAAACAAACTAGAAAAAAAAAAGTTTGCAGTGCGTGAAGACTAAAAAAACATTTCTTCATTTGTTAAGTAGATAGGTCTTACATTTGCACATATTTGTTTGTGCATCACTGGCACCATGCACTGAACTCTGTTTGTTCCCTTGTACTTCATTGGGGCAGAATTCGTGGTAGGACATTAGAACATCATGAACCAAGACTTGATCAAAGTGTTGACAAATTATAGGCAGTTGAAATGATACCAATTTTTTAAATATAAATATCTTTAAAATTATACTGCATGCATATGCTAACTAAAACTTACCAAATATTACTTTTTAATCTGGTCTTCTTTCCTATGTCCTTGGTGCTATTTTTTTTTTTACATGAAATAATGGCATTTTTGTTTGTGTTATCAAAAAGCAAAAGTATATATATACTCAGCAAAAAAAGAAACGCCCCTTTTTCAGGACTGTGTATTTCAACAATAATGTTGTAAAAATCC
>JAQMYK010006462.1:0-11173 GCA_030014345.1 Clarias buthupogon | reverse complement strand
GTGTGTGAATCTAAAGTAAGCTCCCCTCTCCCCCTTCTCATCTTACACAGTTACCCTTCCTCCACTCTTTTCACACATGCGCGCACACAATGGAAACACTGTTTTATCGGAAAAATAAACAAGAAATCTCTCTAATGAAACTCGATTGAGCGACAAACTAAGGGAATCACTGCTGTAAAGTAAAAATAAAACAAATTAACCTGCACTTTACCTTTGAAAAGAAACGCGACAGAGCAGTGTTTCTGTGTAGAGAGAGAGAAAGAGTGTGTTTGTCTGTGAAGGCGAAAGTAGGAGGGGTCTGTGTGTGTGTATGCGTGTGTGTGGGGCACGGTGTCCAATGACAGACACAAAGAGCAGGCTGATACAGGGAGAAAATGGATCTTTAACCTCTCTAATGACTTGCTTTTGCTTTACACGTGCACTGTACACACACACACATAATAAAATATAATATATGTAAAAAATACACAAAATAAAATATGTTTTTGTCATAAAATATGTACTGTTTACTATAACAGAGTGACCACGTGTGTGCGCGTAAAACATATTTTATTTTGTGTTTGTAAACGTGTGTGTACAGCGCGTGTGTACTGTTTCTTATAACTCACGTGTGTGTGCACGTGTAAAGCAAAAGAAAGTCTCCTTAGAGAGTTTAAAGATCCATTTTCTCTCTCTCCCTGGGTCAGCATGCCGTTGTGTGTGCGGCGTGTAATTTGACACCATGCCCCTTCACACACACACACTCTCGCCCACCCCACCCCCTCTTCCTCTCGCCTTCTCACACACACACACTCTCTGCTCTACACAGAAACACTGCGCACTTACCTGTTTGGATTTATTTTTACTTTTTTAAAAGGTAAAGTGCAGGTTAATTTGTTTTATTTTTACTTTATATTTTGTATTCATTATTTTTATGTATTTATTATTTTTTTTGTAAAGAGAGCTTTATCTTTTCTGTGATTTATACTAACAAATCAAGTACAGTATGACTCCTGGAACTAATTAAGATGTTGAAAGTGATTTCATGTTGTCTCTAACTATATTATATGACTTTAAAAATACATTGAGATGGATCTTATTGGAATTGACATATTTTTAGATTGTGTTACTTTGGCTTGGTGTATGGTCACATATCGTCTCACCCGATCATCCAATTCAGTTGGAATTCTAACTGTAATAACGAAAAAATTATAAAAATACATGGTTAATAAACCCGTATCATATCTGAATCTCTCACCGTGAGGTAGATGTCGTCGTCCTGTAGGCGCAGGTGGAGACTGGCTACATCTAGTTTATGATTGAGACTGGGGTCATCCGTCAGAGAGACGAAGTTTGACAGTTCTTGCTTTTCCACATACTAGTATCAGACACAGACAAATGTCAATAAATCCCATTACAATGGATAAATAAGCTTAAGAATACAATGCTAAAAAAAAACTAAAACAAAAGTGAACATACGTCACTGTCTTTGCTATTGTTGAAGAAGAACAGAGCGTCTCCACACAGTGCAGCCCAGAGCTTCTGACTAGTCTGCACAAAGTAAACAGAAAAACACTTATGACCTTCACACTTGGGCATATTTAGAAGGAGTGTACAGTAGGAGTTTTTATTCTACAGGATGCTCAGTAAAACTTAGTATCTAATTTCCTTAGAAAACTGCATGTGAGCATGTGTGTATATGGTGTAGCACTATGGCTATTTATTCTTGTGCACCAGTACTTTTTAGATTTAAGCTAACACTAGTACACTAGTATCAGCAAGCTGGCTTCCATCCATCCATCTATCCATCTTCAACCGTTAATCCAAAGTGGGGTCGCGGGGGGAGCATTTCCAGCAGGGAACCCCAAACTTCCCTTTCGCCAGCCACCTCAGCTAACTCTGACTGGGGAATCCCGAGGCGTTCCCAGGCCAGTGTGGAGAGATAATCTCTCCATCTAGTCCTTGGTCTACCCCGTGGTCTCTTTTCAACTGAACGTGCCAAGAACACCTCCCTAGGGAGGCGTCCTGGTGACCTCATTACTAGATGCATGAACCACCTCAACTGACTCCTTTCCACGCAAAGAAGTAGCGGCTCTATAAATGAAAGATTATTTAATTTTAGTTCATTAGTTTTAATTCTAAATTCGAAGATTCTGGTGATCCTGTAACAATAAAATAAAACGTGTTTCATTTTTTGTCGCTCAAAATATGCCTCACAATCGCCGATGTGCGACACCCACCGGGATGATTTTTTTAGAAGGTTGACCGCTTACTGCACGCTCCAGTACAAGTGATAAAAGGATGACGGCACACGGACGCAGGTGGCATTTTTGGTTTGCTGCAGGTGGATAATTTAAGTTCGGCTTTTTATTTCATAAATACGAGGAGGGCTCAAATAGACATTGAGTATTTTATTTGAAAGTAACCTTTTTTTCTGAATTCAAAATGTTTTTAGCAGACTATGTTTATTCTACTGTAGAATCCTCCAGCTCTATCAGACTGCAATATCCTAAGGAATCCTGTGAAAAGCGCTCTTTAAGTCATTCCATATTTTGTATAGAATCTTACAGATCTTAGGCCAAAACATTGTCACAATATCTTCTAAAGCTGTGTCTGTGTTGACTTGGATGTTCAGCTTTTACTTCAGCTGTCTAGGATCCTAACATGTTTTGTTCCAATCTGAAGCTATCGATCATTCTGTCTATCTTGACTAGACTGTCCCAGGTGAAGAGAAGCAGCATGATGCTGTCACCACCATGCTTCACCGTCAGGTATGTTCTTTGTGTGATAAGCCGTCATGGTTTTACACCAAATATCTTTGTTAGAACGATGGCTGAAAACTTCAAGCTTGAATGGAGGGAGGGCGTCCATCTAGCCCTGTTATTGCCTTTTTCAGGGAAATCTCACTAAATCACATTAAAGGTGGTGAGATCTGATATGAGGTCCTGGTTTCATTTTTTTAAATTACTTTACAAAAAACGGGGATGAGGAGTCATTTTATACCCACTGTGTAACTAACTGTGATTCGTCCAACATAAGGCCCAAGGAACCTATTATGTTATTCAAAAAGTATGCAAAATTCACTTTGTAGTCACTTTTAGACATCCTCATGTCCACAATGTGTGTGTACTAAGGAAAGAAAAAAGAATTCCCTGCTTTTCCTCTTTTTCCTATTTTCCATGTTAGTATTGGCCAGGGTTTTAAACAAGCCATATTTATCCCTGTTGTGACCTCATATAAGAAGAGCCCCACTCCTGGCTTGTTTTATTTGGATTCACATAGACACAGAAATTGCACATTTGGAGGAGGAGTGAAATAAATAGAGATTCATTAAGTGTAAACAACCATTGTTTAGGAATGCTGTCAGATTATTTGTGGTAAATTCTGTGTGAGTTCTGAGAACAGAACAAGAAAGCTTGAGTCTCCACCTATGATTAGAATTAACAATCCTGAGTAATGAGAACGCTTTCATCAATAATTATCTTTTAATTATCTAATCATCTGTCACGTGACATACCTTTTATGCTTCATGTTTAGGTAACGAATTCTAATTGATACCAAAGAAATGATACCAGAGAAAATGTTGCACTGTTGCTTAATGTACAATATGAAATATGTATCATAAATTTAATTAACTTCCTTGTTAACGCTTAATTTTGTAACCATCACAACATACCAACTGCAGCCTGCAATCTCAGTGTTCATATCAGACTAGAAATGTACAGCAGATCTACAGATCTACACTTCAATTGTATCTAATCTTGTAGATTTTTGTAAAGTTTCAGTGAAATATGAAAAAAGACAGTAATAATGAAAATGTATAAGTGTTCCTTCATGTACAGCTATGCACCTTTAAGTACCAGAATGATGTTGCTTTTGAAACAGATTCTCTTAATTCTCTTTTTAATGAAAGACTAATTAATTAAATAAATGTGTTCTTGGTTTAAGTTAATTAATATACAAGACACCTATAGGAGCCCAGACGTTTTATTTGCAATCATGTCTTCAATCTGTTCTTTTCTACAGAACATACAGTATAAAATGCTACAGTATAAACTTAGGGCTTTTATTTTCTTCATTTTGTGTGCTTTATTTCAGCAGCTGTTTTACATAAATAATAATAATTCCTCTATGTGTTCATATTAAAGTTCTAGTAAAAACTTTGCTTTAGTGAAGAACTGAAATGTGTCTGAGTTATTTTAATTAATGATGTTAATTTGGTGTAAGCTGGCCTCCGAGTGGCGCAGTGATAAAGCGCTCGCCCTATCATCAGGAGATCGATGGTTCGGTTCCCGGGTGATGCTGTAACCTCTCACAGCTGGAGGTCTAGAGAGAGCTGATTGGCCGAGCTTTCCCAGAGGGGAGGGATGAGAGGTACTTCGTGCTCCCACATTAATCACGGCTCTACAGCTAATCAGGGGACGTCTGTGACCTCACGCAAGTGGAAGGAATGAATAGGGCTGTCCTCCGAGTGTGTTACGCCGCCCCCGGCGTCACATGGTTCGGGGGAAACACGTAATAGTCTTCGGCCCTCCCGACTGATTGGTAGTAGCCTTAATGTGGAGCCCCCTAGTGACTGGAAGGAATTGGAAAAAATCCAAAAATAATAATAAAAAAAAAATTGGTGTAAGCTAAGAGAAGCTCTGGGTTAGCAGTGATTAACGCTTTAAGCTTTAATGCTAAAACTCATGAATTCAAATTCCAGCGCTGCATCGAGCATGAGTTTTAACCTTCAAATGCTCAGGTGTATTTTACCTCGACTTGCATCGTCTGGAAGTCTCTTTGGACAAAAGTGTCAACCAAATGTAGTGATTTTTTTTTATTATCAGTCATCTTAGCCACTTTTGGAGCTCTGTTTCTGCTATGAAGCTTGTAATGTTTAGGTCAAGTCCATGGTGAATTCTATAGTACATTTTGTTTATAATGTTTACTGTTTGTAGAAATTTGGCCATTTAAAAATATGGAAGAAAAAAATGTGCCTTGTTTTACATTGCTTGTAATTCAGAAATAAAAAAGGAACCCTTTGAATCATAATTCTTTCATTATTCAAATGGACTTCAAAATGTTATCTTTCTTTTCTGTCTCAATATCATTTCTGCCAACTGCAATAAGACTTTAAAATAACTCTGCTCTCTGACACCACTATAAATAGGTTAATATACAGTACATTCTGTCTTCATTGCACTATGGTGACATCCTTCATTCATTTCATTCTCTCTTTTACTATTTCTACTTGCTGATGCACCTTATGTACAGTTTCATTCCTGTCTGTATACACAATCATCATGTACATGTACGTAGAAACAGTATACTGGTATTATTTGACACCATTTTTACTTCATTAAGGGACCTTAAAATTAAAAAATTTTTTTTTTTTTGTTGCTCACTTGTTGTATAATCTGTGATTTGACTGCTGTAATGATACAATTTCTCTTTGGGATTAATAAAGTACTACATCTATCTATCACATCCATTAAATCCAGGAACCTCTGTAGTCCAACGAGGGACCATGGAGGCTAGTGGTAACCATTGTATTCACATTGGACCTCCAGTCAACAATCACACACAGACACACATTCACAAACTACAGGCAATTTGGGAACGCCGATTAGCTCCATGTAGCTGCTGGTTTATCTGCATGTCTTTGAACTGTGTGAGGAAACTGGAGTAACCGGAGGAAACCCACCAAGCAAAGGAAAAACTTACAAACTCCATGCACACAGACCCCGAGGCACAAATCGAACCTGAGGTGTAAGGAGACAGTTCTAACCACTACACCGCTCTATATCTATCTATAATGATGTTACAATTGACTTGAATTGAAATTGTGGCAGGTGTGTATTGTTACACACACTGTACAGGTTTTACTCTTTACACAGGAAATGAATGCACATTTTACAGTACAGAGTATGAATAGGTTAAGTATCTTATATGCCATTTGAGTTCCTCCAGATGTTCTGGATATCAATTCAGAGATCAGTGATAAAATAAACACTAAACTGAATTAATTAAGCATGAGTCTAAAATAAATGCACGTATTGTAAAATGAATAAATAAATAAACAAATCATGCTTTAATAAGAGATGAAACTCACTCTATTTTTTAAAGACCTCTTTTCCAGAAATCCCTCGTAGTAGCAGGAGGGCAGCTGGTCTCGTAACCGCTGCGCGCGCCTCATCGCTGGTGCAGGTAGCGGGGCTCGCGCACACACACACACACACACACGGACACACGCGCGCGCACAAGCACACACCTGTAGTTTCTACTGACACGTTAATACACCACACCTGCGCGGACCTGAAGACGCGCGCTCTAAACAGTGTGTCCAGGTGTTTCAAGGAGGAGCCAGCCGACAAGGCCCCGCCCCTCGGTTAAGCTGATTGGCTGGTTATGATAAGAAAAGGTACTGGATATATTTGGATAATTTCTGATTTATGTCGTGTTTTACATACTCACACACATGAGGGTGACTCATTAGGTGTGATACAGATCTCCTTCAGCTCCAAATCTTACCTGTTTCTATTAATATACGCAGATTTACATGAGCTTTAGATTGCAGATGTTAACCTCTGGACTGCAGGGAATTTCTAAGAGCTTATACAGTCTTGTCATTTGATGGGAGGAAAAAAAAATCTGGTAAATTTGGAGGCTTGGCAGGATTCATTGACAATGGAATGAGAATAAGAGAATGTTCTTATATAAAGGTTTTACGAATGGCTAAAACTAATTACATATAATTAAACCAAATTAACTAAACATGTAATTTAAAAAAAATCCCTTGACATTTAAAGGTACAGAAATGTATTATATGTTAGGAATTATGTTTAAATAATACAAGAAAGCTTTACACATAATGAAAATACAAAAACTGTCCCAATGTAGCTGAAGATCATCAGAACATTATCAATCTTTCATATAAAAAATCTACCAAGTGTTAATGTTTATTATTATATTATTATTGTTGTTGTTGTTATTAGATATTTAATTATTAATATTACATGCATTATTATTATTTAAAGGATTGTCTTAGGGGATGAAAATGTACACAAAAAAATGTCCCACTGGAATAATTGCAATAAACAAGTGTTTAAATAGCCTAAACTGAACTCTGTACTTTTTATTCCCTATAATACACACACATACATACACACACACACACACACACACACACGCACACACACACACACACACACTGTACATAAATACATACATAAATACATGCATATATATTCTAACTGTAGATGTGTGTATATCCCCAATATCCCACAATGTTCTCTTTATACATTGCACAATAATACAACGCTTCTTATTTTTCGATAATTACGTTGTATAATTCTGTGGCTTTTTATTATTCTATTCATTTCAATTCAATTTGTTTGTATAGCGCTTTTTAACAATTGTCAATGTCGCAAAGCAGCTTTACACAATAAAAACGAATTATGAAGTTTGTATGAAATGTGAATGTGTATAAATCAAAATGATAAGATTGTCCCTGATGAGCAAGCCGAGGACGATGGCGACAGTGGCAAGGAAAATCTCCCTGAGATGGCAATAGGAAGAATCTTTGAGATGAACCAGACTCAACAGGGAACCCATCCTCATTTGGGTGATAACGGATAGCAGGGATTGTTCTGCAGTCATACTGTGTGTTAGGAGGCTGGAAGTTCAGTATAACGGGAGATGTGTTTAAGTTAACATGGAGTCCAGTTCGTTATTGGAGTCTCAGGTAGACTGTAGGATACTCCAGGCCTGAACTATTGAGCGACTGCAGTCACGAGTCTTCCAAGAACAGTTGTCAGCATCAACCAAGGCCAGGACCGTCTTTGTGGAAAGGTGGAACTGTCCCCAGTCACCACACACATCCCAGGCAGACCACACGGGGCATCCATGTCACAAGATCTCCAACCAGAAGTGGGACACGAGGACGAGTCAGACAGGTCCAGAGGGCAGAGGGGGTCTGGATCACTGGCAGCTCAGGAGCAACATTTATAGCTTTACAGAGAGACAGGACGAGCTTGGAGCTTATAGTGGAGAGAAGGATGTTACAGAAACTGTTAACCATCATGGAGCACACTTCACATCCTCTCCACAACATACTGGCTAAACAGCAGAGCACTTTCAATAAGAGAATGCTTCAGCTCCGCTTTGACAAAGAACGCTACAGGAAGTCTTTTCTGCCAACTGCAATTAGACTTTACAGTAACTCTGCTTTGTGTCAAGAGAGGATTTCCCTCTCTGACATCACAATAGATACGCTCATTTCATTCGTTACACCCTCTTTTGTTATTAGTATATGCTGGTTACATACCTCATTCATTATATCCTCTTTTTTATTAGTATTTGCAGAGTAGTTACATAAATCAATTAAAATTTTATTTGTCACATACACAGTACGATATGTAGCGAAATGCTTATACGATCGCTTGTGATCTTTAAAATCTAAATTATCAATAGAAAAAAAATAATAAACTATCTACCTACCTAGGGTTAGGGTTTAGGGTTTAAACTGGGCCTAAAACTAAACCCTGTGGAACACCAAACTCCACATGCAGAATAGTCACCATTTAAATCCACAAACAAAAAAAGAGGGGGAAAAAACAGATAACGATCTGTCAAATAGCTAGGAGAGGGCTGTTCCCTTAATTCCTACCACATTTTCCAATCTGTGAAAGAGAATACTATGATCAATGGTGTCAAAAGCTGCACTGAGGTCGAGTAACACAAACATACAGTAGTGACGGAACCCTGATCGGAGGCCAATAGGAGGTCATTTACTACTTTAACAAGAGCTGTCTCTGTGAGGCCTAAATCCTGACTGATACAGTTTGTGTATGCTATTTCTATGTAGATATGCGCATAGCTGCTGTGCTACTATCTTTTCCAGAATCTTAGAGATAAAGGGGAGGCTTATATCGGCCTGTAATTGGACCGTTGACAGGGGGTCGAGATCAGGTTTCTTAATTAGTGGTTTAATAACTGCTAATTTAATAGGTTTTGGAACATAACCAATGCTGAGTGAAGAGTTGATTATTATTTTGCATAATGCCAATATTTACACTGAATCATATGCACTACTATTTGCACTTCAGTTGCTGAGTACATGTACTGTGCAATGATAATAAAATTGTACCGACATACTGTACCTAAACAAAGATGTTTCTGACGTTGATACAAAAAACGTAATTCTGTCGCCATCTAGTGGCTGATCAAAGGAAGGCAAACAATATCACACTACCGTAACTCTCCTATTATCCTACACGCGCAGAATAGCTTATTTTATTCACCTTGGTTAATAACGTATTCACTGAAAGTCAGCTGGAAAAATCGTACACTCCAAGGATATACGTTACAGTAACCTTAAGTTAGTTTTAAATTTTACGATTAAAGTTACAGTTCAAGCTATCACAGTGTGACGAATCGACAAACCCTAAACGCATGATTGATTTTATTTTTCTCCTCAGGAGAAAAAAAAATGGCGGAATAGGAATGGGAAGCGGGATAATAAAAAAATGGATGGGAATGTGTTTATTAAAATATAAAATTTTATAGTGTATTTATACACGTTGTAAAGCACCATTATAATTATTCCTATCTCTAAATCTAGACCATTTCCGTATTAAAAATGCTGACGCGTAAATAACGCGACGGCGAAAACGGTAGCCATGGCTACGTTCCAAACCGCGTACTACCGTATTAAAGTGCATGGGATAATGATGAAGCGGCTTTATGGGTGACGCGGCTGTTCTGGTCTGCTATTTAGTAAGTTAGTGTGCGGTTTGGAACGGAGCCCGTGAGTAACTACAATGGGGGGGGGGGGCGGCATCACTACAGTCAGAGCTGAAACTGCTGCAGGAGCAGAGGCTCATTCTGTCTGGAGAAACACTATAGAAGTGAACTGAACTCAATCCAAATCAGTTTTATTTACAGTATATAGCAGTTTTAACAATGCTCATTGTCGCAAAGCAGCTTTACAGAAATAAAATAAACTAATGTAAATGAGTGTGAAATGAGTGAGAACATGTGTATAAATGATCAGATTGTCCCTGATGTGTAAAGATCTCACTGAGATGGAAATGTGAAGAAACCAGACTCACCATCATCCTCATTCGGGTGAGATCAGATGTCTCACCTCGGTATAAAAGTGATTTTGTCAGACAGGATCATATAAAACAATTTTATATAAAACTTAATGCTTCTCATCTCCCGATCCATGCCTCAGTTTTTGTAAATATGCTACACATTTATATATTTTATTATCAGGTAAAAAGAAACACATTTTCTAAATAGAATTTCATGCCCTTTTACGTATGTCTGTAGTGTCTGTAACCTAAAAAAAATAAATAAAAAAAATAATCTTTTAATGATCTTAATTGTCATTCAGATAAAACTTAGCCAATTTAGATTTAGATGAAAATACATAAAACTGAAAAAGCATATATGAATTCGACAGGGTTTATTTATTTATTTTTGTTGTTTTTAAGCTTTTAACAGCAAACAAAATTTAAGCAACAATTTTTTACAGGTCATATGCTTCTAGAAGCTTACACCAATTATAGTATCAGTAAAGAAATTAATAAGTTGCATTTGAAATGATTATTGTTTGAAGCGAGAGAGTATAATGCTGAAAAATGTCCATTTTCTTCCGGGTATATATAAAATCATCTCTCCAAAACGGCTAAAATTAGCAACTTGAAGTTTTTAGGAAAGAAGAAAAAACTTCAGAAGTAGCTTCTTTGACACACATTTTCTGTATTATATGTATAACATGAAAACAATAATAAATCAGCACCAATACTGTGTTTTGGCCGAATGTGTGCTAGGAGGCTGAACACAGATGATGTGTTGTGGATTATGGAGTTAATATGGAGTCCAGTTTTTTTACTGGAGACTCGGGTACAAAACTGTAGGGAATTCCAGTCCTGAACTATGGAGCGATTGCAGTCACAAGTCCTCAGAGAACAGCTGTCTGCTCCTTTACCTGAGGCAGATCGATTCACAAAAATGCTTGGCTAAATAAATAGGTTTTTAGCCTAGACTTAAACACTGAGACTGTGTCTGAGTCCCGAACACTAATTGAAAGACTATTCCATAATTTTGGGGCTTTGTAAGAAAAAGCAGAACAACCAGACAGTAAGGCGTTACAATAGTCCAACCTAGAGGTGATAAAAGCATGAACTAGTTTTTCTGCATCATT
>JAQMYK010005680.1:0-11300 GCA_030014345.1 Clarias buthupogon | reverse complement strand
TTACAGATAAAGCAGTCCTGACTGAACAACTCCTGTTTTCTATGATAAAGTTTACTTTGCATGTGTTATTATCTTTAAAAGCATAAACACATGGTGTACTTTAGGAAACTGAAATCATGTCGTGTCTGTTGAGGGGGAAGTTCCCAGAGAAGTATTAAAGGAACAGTTTGTTAAGCCTCTACCGTGTCTGTGTACCATCAGGTCAGCTTCCCTTTTCTCTTCCTGAATAGTAAAATTACTGTAATTGAGCAACGGCACTGCATCGCAACATCGATTTCCAGTTCTGATTCACACCAATCAAAAACTACACCCATGTCGGGTCTGCATTTCCACCCTGACATCAATTTTTAGCTCTGTTTTGATGAGAAAGTCGCTCGTGCAACTCAGAGATGAAGCAATAGCCAAGCTCTTAACAATTATGGGTTCTCGCACTAAGCAATACATCCTGACCTATGTGCGGAAATTCCTATATGATCATATGGCATGTTGCAAAACTTTTACCTAAAAGGACTAAATGTACTCTTTTTATTTGAACATGTTCTTCTTTGGCTGCTTTTAGCTTCCTTTACTGAAAAGTATTATGATGCCAATTGAGCAATGTGTGGGATGCGGAGAATGAGATTTTGTAGAAGTTGAAGATATATTGCAAAATACGAACTGTTATATACATTTCAAGTCATAAGATGTAGTGGTCAGAAGGAGCTTCTGTAACAGACATTCTGGCTTCTGTAATTAAAATCGCAGTTTTAGATTAAAATGCTCATTCTAACATGTGTGCATTGCTTCCAAGGACCAGGACCTATTGTGGTAGAATTGGTACATAATCTAAGTCTCCAGTGTGGGTTCTTTGTAACAGAAAAGTTTTTTTTATGACAGATTTTTTTCTTTTCTTTGTCCAGCTGTAATATAAATCATAACATGTTACATGCAAGTAAATTGTCTTGTGAATGTTCCCCTTTCCTCAACATTAAATGACTTAAAAGTGAAATGGGTCATTATTTAATTAAGAAAAAATAACTGCTTATCAAGGGCTAGCAAAAAACAACAACAACAACAACAAATAAAAAACATTTCAGGACATAAATTTGACCCTTTTCTATAACACTATAATACAGTATACTACTATATACTGTATTATACAGTAAGTGTTTGTACATCTATTCCTTATTCATCTACAGTGCATAAAAGGGGTTTGACTAGCCAAGAGCACAATGATATTAATATGTAGAAGTGTAATTTTTTCTTAAAATAAAGTCTATACTGCATATTACAACTCTGTAGACAAATCATTTGATCTCTATTAATAACACTTACATTGTACGTAATACGCAAGAAGGCTTGCATTTGATAAGAGCAAGTGTGAAGACAAGAGATGGAATGAGTAAGAAGCATAGAGTGTGAGGATCAAAGTGCTAACCCTACACTAATCAGTTCACATTTTAGTTCACACATAGAGATTGTGAGAGTTTTCCAAATGCATGCTAGATCTTTGCTTGACAAACATGAAGGCCTTAGACAGACAACAAATTTTTTTTTGTTATCCTTGCTTCCACTATTAACACAGGTTATGCTGCGTAATGCTACTCTGTGCTGTACTGGCATCTAAATTCAGCTCAGTTAGCCAAAAAAAAAAACATTTAAGCATTCTTGCAGGCTTTTTATTTATATATTAAATAAAAATCTATCTATTTTTTAAATTTTTTTATTTTTTTATTTATTTTTTAAAAGGGGACCATGCAAAGTCAAAATTGTTTTACTACTGCTGTTATTCTCTCGCTCTGATATTCTCTCACACAAACACACCACATAATGATAATTTTATGCAAAGCCATTTGAACAAAGTTAAGCCCTGAAATGCAAATATGACCTATACACGGCCTTTAGCATAAATAAACATAGCTGGATGGGTGTGCTGGATAACAGCGCCTGCTGAATGATTAAATGTAAATATGTGTGGGTGTGTGTTGTGCTATAAAATATAAATCTCTTCTTGGTCAAAGTTGTTTCCAGGATGACTCCGCCCCTTTCCACAATTTATGATAGCTCACTGAATGTTTTGATCTGGTTGAAAGCCATGTACAGTACATACCAGTCATAAGTGGGAGATTTTGGACTGATGGCTTAACATGACCATCATCAACACATAAGCTAAGGGAAGAACTGAGTAACATGGGTAGAACAGTGTTAACAGCTCCAGAGTAGCTCTAGAACACCTAGAGCTTATTAACCTACTAGAGCTTATTAACCCACTATGTTGTTTTCTACTTATTTTTGTAGCTTGTCACCAGTCTCTATGTAGACACATCATGTTCGAGAGTGTATTGATTTTATGTATCAGAGTTGGTCAAAAGGCAGCTCTGAGATAACTGTGCTCAGGCCAAGTGTAACCAGTTATTGTTTAACTTGTTGTACAAGTCGATCAGCACACACAAAAGGTAAGCACAGTCTTGGCTCCAGACATTACCATTGAAGGAAAGTAGTTAACGTCATCAGAAATGTGAATAAAGGAATGAAATAATTATAATGTATAGTATTTGGTTACCTAATCAGCCAATAATGTGGTACAGTACATCCAGGTCAGAAGCTTTAAATTTTTGCTTATGTCAAATATCAGTGTGCATTGTGTTTGTGTTTGTGTGCGTGTGTGTTTGTGTGTGTTGGGAGTTTGAGGAGACTGGTTTGACTGGTCAAACTGACTTAAAGGCTACAGTGGCTCAAATAATTACTTTCAACAACCCTGGTGAACAGAAAAGCGCCTCAAAATAAGTAGAACCTTAAGGTGGGTGAGTTTCCCAAGCAGACGATCACCTTTGAGTTTTACTCCTGTTAGCCAAGAACAAGAATCTGGGGCGACATTGGCTAGAGAACTATGTAATTGTAGCTGAATTGTGTGCCATTATCGGACTGCTTGCTTTACATATGAAAACTCCGGCCTTCCAGGAGTTCCTTTAATGGCTCAAACGTGTGGAAATGGCTTGGAGTGAGGTCAGGACTGTACAGTCCTCACTTATCCATTGTTTTTCATGGATCAGATGTTCCACTTGCTGGATGCTCACAGAAACCAGTGCAGTGTGCTTGGCCAGGATCGTCATTAAGGACGGTCTTCTTTTACACCATTCAAATATTTTGCTGCGCCAAAGAGTCTCATCACCATGCTGTGCTTACGATCTTCTGTAAAGGTCAATCTATTGAATACCATCATTCACCAGAAAAGTCCAGGTTTGAGTTGAACATACATTTACTGTACCTCAGACATTTACTTTATTCATTTTTGTTTGATAATGTTGTATAGGACAGTACATAATGTTTGGTTAATAACGCAATATACAGTATGAATGGCTTGTGGAACAAAACTGCTGTTACTTCATGATGAGTGTGTATTTGTACTTCATGTGGTGACCGACACAGTATGTCTCCTTCATATGCATCATGCATTTGTGTTTGCGTGCATGCATTGATGCACAGCAAACACACATTTAATGTAATTGGTAAGATCGATTTTGTATGAACGGTTAATTCAGTGAGTCAACAACTCGGATAAAAATGAGCAAACTCATACCAGATGAGGATGTCCACCATGTTTGTGGTTTAGTATAATGTTGTGAGAGTTGACCCTGGGAAAGAAACACAGTGGTGTGAGGTTAAAGATGATGATAAATGACACATGTATATCAATTACACTTAAAGGTTGTGTTGTAGTGTTACAGTGTCAAAGTGTTTGCACAAGATCAGTTTGACGAAAACTCTTGCCCGAAATGATAACTGGTGTAAGGTTACGGTGTAGGCACATAGATCTCGTACAAATGTGTATTGTATGTTTATACTTGTCACATACGTATGTGTGTGTGTGTGTGTGTTCTCGTGTGTGTGTGAGAGAGAGAGAGAGAGAGAGAGAGAGAGAGAGAGAGTTGAGGTGAGGGTTATGTAATTGCGTTCCGTGAGGAAGCTGCTGGTTTGCTAGTTGAAGCAGGCAGAAAGAGGAAGTTCCGCCTGTTTATCAGTCCCCACACTTCCTGTGGTCAGGGGGGGCGGGGCCTGAGTCCGGGGGCTGTGGTCGCTGAGCACCTATCTCACTCGGTAAGAGTGCGAGCAAGTGACCAAGCGTCTGTTACTAAGCGCTGCAGTCTTATCTCAATCCAGATCACACGCCAAGATGTTAAATAACAGGAGCGCAACAGCGGAAGCTTAACACACCTGGTTTTACATGTACATACACACAGACACATAGACACATAGACACACACATATACATGCGCATCCTGCCCTGCTTTGTCTTTCGCTATCACACACACACTCTCATGTAGCTAACCCCAATCTCCTGTGCTGTCTTCTACAACAAGCATTTGTTCCCCTGGTGAACACATTCATTCATACTCACTTCATGCACACTTCATACATAGACTCAGCAGATACTTCATTAGGGAAATCTAATCAGTCAGTCACATGGGAGCAACTCAATGCATTTAGGCATGTGAACATGGCAGGATGATCTGCTAAAATTCAAACCGGGCATCAGAAAGGTGACTTCAGTGACTTTGAAGGTGGCATGGTTGTTGATGCCAGACAGGCTGGTACGAGTATGTCCGCAACTGCTGATCTACTAGGATTTTCATGCACGACCATCCCTCTTTATGAAGAACAATCTGAATAAGAGAAAATCCCAAATGAGGGCAGCTATCTGGGTGAAAATGCCTTGTTGATCTCGGAGGTCAGAGGAGAATTACTAGACAAGTATGAGACAAAACTTACTCAAATAACATCTCATTACAACCAGTGTATGCCGAAGAGCATCTCTGAACAAACAACACATCAAACTTTGAAGTAAAAGGTCTGTCAGCTAAGAACAGGAAATTGAAGCTATGTTTCACATGGCCATACCAAAATTGGACAATAGAAGATTTGAAAAATGTTCCCTGATCTGATCAGTCTCAATTTCTGCTGAGACATTTGGATCGTAGGGTCAGAATTTGACATTACAAATGGTGGTGGTGGTGGTGTAATGGTGTGGGGAGATTTTCAATTCAACTTTATTCAATTCAACTTTGTCATTTTTAAAAAATAACAATGAAATATCATTAGAGCATCATCTTCCCCAGCATGTAATACGTAGAGTGCGACCATAGTGCAGCAGTGCAGTAACCATAATGGCTATGTAGAAAAAAAAGGCATATAAAGGGAGTGGGTGGGGGGCACTAACCAAAAAAGTGTGTCTATTACAGTATGTGTGCTGCAGGAATGCAAAGTCCAGTTTACAGTTATTGTAATAGAGATGTACGATATGTAAGAGTAAGTGGGGGCACAGGGAACTGCTTGTTCAACAGCCTCAAAGCCATTGGAAAAAGCCTGTGGGACACTCTGGTGGTTCTGGTACGTATGGATCTGTACCTTCTGCCTGAGGGGGATGTGCAGGTCGATGCTGATCATGCAGGATGCTGTGCACTCTTTGAAGGCAGCATGTGGTGTAAATGGTCCTAACCTCCGGGAGACTAGTCCCGGTGATTTTCCCCGATGCGTTCACCACCTGCTGTACCACCTTAGTGCAGCTGGAAAACCACACCAAACGTCGATATATCAGCACACTCTCTATAGCACAATGGTAAAAGTTCACCAAAAGCTGCTGTGAAAGGTTGGCCCTTCTCAGTTTCCTCAGGCAGAAGAAGCGCTGCTGGGCTGTTCCTATGGCAGAGGTAATATTATTACCCCATGTTAGGTCCTCTGTCACAGTTAGGCCAAGACATTTAAAGGTGGTGACCCTCTCTATGGTCCCATTTCAGATAATATATTGTAAGTGAGTGGTCCTTTTGTTGGCGCACACTTTGGGTCCTTTAGTACCAATTGAGCATGGTTAAGTATTGTTGCTGACCCACAAGATAATGTGTTATGTTGCAAAGCTAAGATCATATCAAACTGGTTTCTTGAACATAACAATGAGGTCACTGCCTTCACACAGCCTCCACAGTCACCAGATCCCAATCCGACAGAGCATCTTCGGGATGAGGTGGAAGGGGAGATTTGCATCATCAACTGCGTGATGCGATAATGTCAATATGAACCAAAATCTCTAAAGAAAGAATGTTTCCAGTACCTTGTCTATCTAAGCCATATAGAATTAAGACAGTTCTGAAGGCCAAAAGGGTCCAACCCAGTTCTAGCAAAGTGTACCTATTGATGTGGCAAGTGAAAGTATGTTAAACAAATTTTATAACACACATGTCAACAGTTCCTACAGTCAGGTCCTAAAATTTTGGAACAAAAATAAGTTTTTTTGGCATTTGACCTCCGTACACCATGATACTGATGTCAAGAAGTGAGTGAAGTCAGAACATTGGGGTTAGTTATTAACCGTTTAGAAATTTTTATTTTCATACATGTGCACACGCAACCCATTTTGGGGGTTCACAAATAAGGCAGCAAATTAACATAATAATATTAATAGTAATAAAAAACAGTTGTGTTTAATACTTTGATGAAAATCCTTTGCAATTGATGACTGCTTGAAGGTTGGAACCCATTGACATGACAAAATGCTTGCAATGCTTTGCTAGGTCAGTTACCATCAGCAGCTGCTTATTTGTAGGTCTTTATGTCCTCCGTCTTATCTTCAGTACTGTAAGTGAAAAGCATGATCTACTGGGTTGAGATCATGTGACTGACTTTGACAGTGAACAATATCACATTTTCTGCCTTGGGTAACTTTTGCTGCATGTTTTGGGTCATTACCCATCTGCGATACAGTATAAAGCTCAGCATTTGCAGCATTTGGCTGAATCTCTATCCATCTAGTGTATCTCTATCCATTTCAGAATTCATCCCGCTACTTTTATCAGCGGTAAGATCATCAATAAACACCAGAGACCTGGTTTCATTGGTAGCCAAACACATTCACACCATAACACTGCCAGCACTCTGTTCGACAGATGATGTAGTATACTTTGGGTCATGTGCTTTTCCTTGATTTTTCCATACTTTGATCTTCCCATCATTCTGGTACAAGTTAATTTTGATTTCATCAGTCCAAAGAATCTGGCATAGTTTTCTGGCAAAGTCAAATCTGACCTTTCTGTTCTTGAGTGTTACCAGTGTGCCTTGTTGTGAAGCGTCTGTATTTATTTCATAAAGCCGTCTCTTGACTTGAGTCTTCCTAAATTGGATAGATGTTGTGAAAGGATTCTTCTTCACCTTGGATGGAATTTTGAGGTCATCTGCTTTACTTGTCAAGCATGGTCTAAGAATCGACTCCTAATGTTTTTGGTATCTCTCAGATCTGTTTATTTTGTTGTTTCCTCCTAATGATGGCCATCCTCACTTGCACAGACAGCCCTTGGACCTTATCTTAAGAGTTTGAGTGAACAGATATGAAATGCCAATGTACTGTAACACTCAGAACCAATACCAGGCGTTTGATCTGCTTGATTAGCCACGGAGTAACGAGGGAACAGGCCACAACTGGCCATGAAACAGCTTGTCAGCTGTTTGTTCCATTATTTATGACCCCATGTGTATGAAAACGGGTGAGTTTCATAGTTTTTTTTTAAATAAAATTTTTGGCAATTACAAGACTTTGTGAGTTTCTTACTTACTGTATTCTTGCACCATGACTAACAAACTTTTCATGACAGACATTGACTGACTTTTCTCTTTTCAAGTTTGTTTATGTGAATCTGATTTACCAGAAACACACAGGCACACACACATGTGAATGAGTTGCCATGACGTTCCAACATGGCATTAATCAGCCTCGTCATAACACAACAAGAAATGTCTGTCACTTTACTCAGGTGTTATTCAATATCACATCACATCACAAATGCAACTTCCGGCTGTTTTTAGAAAGCTTCCTGTGGATCGAAATAGTATTTACGCTTGTGAGCGTACCTCTATTTTTTATAATACGAGAACGCTTGACATTTTTTCTCATTACTCATTACACATCATATAATCAGATCTGAGTGTTCATTTCACTGCATGCAGCAAAAAGCCCCTGTAAGTGTTGACCTCATTGACCAAATCCTCGAACTGCACTGAGATCATGTTTAACAGTGGGGGGAGAAAAAACAGATCAATCTGTGCATTCAGAGAATGTTGTCAAAAGTTCTGTGTTCTGAAGATTGAATGTACGACCAGAGAGACCTGAAGTACGAGAAGTACCAGAAGTTCAGCGGCGAGCTTGTCATTTCTGGCTGCTTGTTGATGTGCTGAGTGGTAATAATATGTGATACGTACAAAATAGCTAAAAGTAAAGCAAGTAAAAGTTTCATCTATACTCTTTCATATACTCTTAAAGCAAAATTTTAATTAAATAAATTACATTTAAATAAAATTTTTAAAGAGTGATGTAAGGAGCCTGGTCTTCAGTAACACCTCTGTGTTGCCACAGGCTAATCGCCTCCATGCCATGCCAATTTGACACAGTAATTCATGCGGAAGTAGTGAGAGAAAATATTCTAATATTTTACATTTTTTTATTTTCATGTGCTGTAATCAAAAAGTGAAACAAAAAAGTTTTGAAAGATTTCATTTTAAGGAACGTAACTTTTTCACGATATCTTGAATTTTGGAGTTGCACTATACAGTCAAGTGTAAAACATAATAATCATTCCTTTATGACTTTATTAGACTCACATATTGTTTTTGCCTTTAGAATACTCTGGTATACAGAAGAGTTCATGGTCGACCCAAGGTGCCCAGATCCTGCAGGAAAAAACAGGCCCAAATCATGACCCCTTCACCGCTGTGCCTGACACTGTGTATGAGGTGTTTCTGCTGAATTGCAGTTTGGTCAAACAACTCCACTTTGGTCTTATCTGTCCATAGGACAATGTTCCAGAAGGCTTTATTTCTTTTAGCATTGCATGGTCTGATCTTGGGGTGAAAGTGCTGGAAGGACTCCAAATTGTTTGGAATGGTTTTTATAACCCTTTACAGATTGATGTACTGCAAAATTACTTACTTAATCTAAGATTAAGATATTAAGATCATTGCTTATGTCTTCCCCTCTTGGCATTGTGATACACACACCTGAATGTTCCAGACAAGCAAACTGCCAAAACTTCTGCTTTTATAGAAGTCTGCAAACGTGCTGATGATCAATTAATCAAAGGTTGATAATTAACAGCACCGTTCTGCAACTTAATCTCTTTAATCTTGTGGAAGCAGTAAAGGGGGTAAAGAGTATTACCCAGACCCCCTTCTTTTTTGGTAAATAATAATGGCATAGTGAAAAGGTTATATGTTATTTTTTAACTATAACATACACAAATACTGTATAGTCTCAGGTACAATTTATGTAGTTTTATAAGAAAAGTAACTGCGTAGATCTGCTAAACATCCTGTAAAACCTGCTGCAGTGCTTCTGAAGGCTTCGTCATTTTTTTTCAAGCTGTTTATTTGCTCATTTCTGTCGTTTGTTTGCTCATTTTACTAAAGGGTACCCGCGTTCATTTGTGCACAGGAGATGTAATTTATTCTCACTTCCTGGTTGATTTGTGCACAGGAGACACAATTTATTTCCACATTTCTGGTTAATTATCATATATGAGATACATTTCCTTCTCATGTTTTGTTTAATTTGTGCACATAAGATATGATTCACTCTTGTTTTGGTTGTGTACAGGAGATACAATTTGTTTCCGCATTTTGATTCATTCATGTACATGAGATACAATTAATTCTAAATATCCTCAATACATTAAAGTTGTGTGGAAGAATGTATTTTTTCCAGATCACACCCATTTACCTTTACAATGAAGAACAATATTATCACGCAATCCGTTACAGAATGGTTTTTAGGGTCATCTTATACATATTCACTGAAGAGTAATTAAAAGCTCCTAATGTTAACACAGCCTATAACGGCATTAGAGAGAGAGAGAGAGAGAGAGAGTGCTAACAGGTCTACCACACAGGTTTAGGCCCTAAGGGAAGTCTGACTTACAACACACTGGGTTGAACTTGAGGAGGAAGTGGTGAGGTTAGGTTGTGCTCAGAGATTTGTGGCAGGATGAAATAATTAGGGGTTTCCTTACCTTCGTATTGTTCATATTTTCAATTATGTATTTTAAACAGTTCCTAGAGGCACACCAGGTGTTCGGTTCAGCTCTCGGCATGGACGATGATGTCATCAGGTGTGTGCATGGGTGTAGGGTGAGGTTTTGTGATGTAACAAGGGTTGGATGGTGCTTAAATGGAAGCAATGTATTTTGTTAGGGATCATATTCTAGTGGCAAGTGTACATGCCAGTACAGTTCCGTTAACAGGTGAAAAGTGGACAGGAAGTGTGCCATGCTCTGGTGAACAATGGCCTCATTCAGCGAATGCTTAGAAATGTGGTGAGGAATGAAACTCTTCAGGATGTGTGTGCTGTTGTATAGAAAACTCATTATTTTCAAAACCCCAAATACATCACAACTCAAAGTCTTGTAATTCTCTTATATCACAGCAATGGCAGATTGGATAGGGTCGTCTTCCAAATGGCTAAATGTAAAATCATGAAAGCATAAGTAGGTGAACACTAAAGGTGCTATAGCAGCAGTTTGAAAAAGTGCAGTTGGCTGGAGTCACATCTCAGATGTCTTGGAGAAAGAACATGACAGTCTTTGCCAACCAGCCACCTGTCGCCTTGATAGCGGGTTGCTTTTATAAAGGGTGGAAATTGGATATGAGAAACTACGTGGAAACAGATCATACTTTTTCCCTCATTGTTAGCTATGAATGTTTTCCAATTTTATTTGATAAGTCATCAAATATAAAAGATACAGAAAAGTTATCAGTTCTGATAAGAATGCTTCTGAGTGAATTTTCAGTTAGGAAAGATCAATTTAAATTACTACCGATGAATACACATACAAAAGGATAGGATATGTTTCAAGTTTATATCGTGTGAACAGGCAATAGATATTCCTTTACATAAAATTTCTTCAATAACTACAATGAATCATCAGAAATTATTGATAAAATAAACTGATTTTTTGATTTCAGAAAAGACATTTCATTTCATAATTTCCTTTCTTATTACTTAATTATTCATCAGGAGGTTTTTTGTGATAAAATATTACCATTTGGACATGTCATTAGTTATTTACAAATACAGTCAAACCTCTCTATAACTTCACATGTCGGGACCATGATTTTATGACATTATTGGGAGGTTTGACGTTATAAAGAGGTAAGTTATTTCTTTACATTATATAATTAAAAAATAACAAATTGATAAATTAAATAATATTAAACATTTTTCAAATATTTAAAGATAATACTATTTATTGAATCAGACGGTTTTAATTGAATACTCAAACAAGTTA
>JAQMYK010005445.1:0-11332 GCA_030014345.1 Clarias buthupogon | reverse complement strand
TATTTTGAGCGTTGTGTCTGTGTGCTGGAAGCACATTCCAAAGGAATGTCTGTGCAATGTAATGTTTATTTCTAATGTGTATTTCTAATGGGATACTGTGTGTGTATGTAGGTGTGTGTGTGGGTGAGCAGAGACAATGTAATCTTGATTTGTGGAGTGTTTGAGAGTTGTTTGGGGAAAAAAGTTATATTTTATGCTTGTGAATTTCTCATTGTCCCACATGCCTCATTGTGCCGCATGTCTCGAGTATGTTACGCACTTTTAAAAAGGAGCAGTTAGATTTGGGGGCCAGGGTCCTGTTTTGATTGTCTCCAGTGCTCTTTGGGGGTGCAGTTCGCATGGACGCTTGTTTTTCATTGATGACGCAGTTTAGCAATTGTTAGGCTTAGTGAATGTTAGGCCGCAGTATGCTTTATGGTTACGCCTTATATGGTTTGGATGGAATTTAGAAAGTGTTGCGCAGTTAAGAATCAGAAGGGGGGTGTGGTTTGAAAATGTGGCGCAGTTAAAATTTTTCTGGGTGTTTTAAGGGGCTGGTCCGAGGAGGAGTGTCTTGTGGTTAAGTTTTGTGGGTTGGACTTGGTGACGTAGTGGAGTGTCGAGTCAGGGGAGCCATTTTGAGATAAACTTAGGGTGTGGTTGGAAGCCATTTTGTGAAGAGGGTGTTATCTTAGCTTAGATTAGCCTGGCTTAGGATATGTTAGCTTAGACTAGCTTAGCATAGCTTTGGCTACTTTGGTTTGTCATAGTCTTGTGGTAATTTTGCTGGGCCTACACATTAATAAGACATTGTATATCGAAGGGCTACTGTGGTTTTTCACACATTGAGGGGTGTCTTTTCTCTGTGAGTGGCTGGCTGGTGTGACTTGGGCCTACATAGTAGTTTTCTGTTTGACTTTTGCTGATTTATACAGTTTTTCAATTTTGCTGGTTCTGAGTGAGTCATGGGATCGAATGACCAGGTTACGATGTCTGCAGTCAGTGTGTTGGGGAAATTAAATCCACTGCTGGCTGAAGAAATTTGTATGTTTTCTCGAAAATGGAGTAAAAGAACTAAGAACAATTCATCGCCTTGGCCTTTAGATGGCACATTTGACACCAATCAGTGTAAGGAAATGGAGATATTGATTAAGAACCATAAACCTAAGGATAAGGGACAGAAACGGGCACATAAGAAGGAAAGGGAGTTAGCTGTTTTGGATTTATTCCAGAAGCAGGGGAAGAAGCTAAAGGAAGCGACAAAGTCACATGTGAGAAGAATGTTGGCAGAAAAAAGGGATGTGGACACTGTGGATGCAGATGGCTGCAGTGATAAGCATCCTCCCCCATATCGACAGCTCCCTATGCGTAAAGTCTCATTCGTAGGTGACTATGTAATGAAATCTGAAAAGGAAACATTGTATCCTGTGTCGGATTTGGCAAAAACATCAAAAGTACGTTATGATGATGAGCTCCACCTTCCCTGGCAAGATGTTGGCAAGAAAGGACGACGGACAAGTGGCTTTACCTCAAAAGTGAAGTGGGATTTGCAACAAGCTGAAGCTGGTGCTGGCCTGGATCCAGAAAATGAGGAGTCAGAAGAGGAGGAGGATGATGACAGAAAGGACACGACTGGGAAGGATGCTCAATCATTGTTGAATGTTGAGTATTCTGATTTGCCGCCGCCTACGCCGAGAAGCAAAAATGGTGAAGATGAAAAGACAGGGGCGAGACCAAAAGAACCCCGTGTAGGGAAGGCCATTCTTAAACGTCAGGATGATGAGGTCACAATAGTGAAGATGAAACCATCACGGTCATCATCACCAGTGAATGATGGGGATGAGCTGGTGGAGGAACGAGGCCAGTTAAATGGAGAAATAGTATTGAATGTACAAGGAGCACCATGCACTTCAACGGTACTGGAAGACTCAATGTACCCCCTGCTGGCCAAAGGTCCAAACCTGCAATATGTTCCTTGGGCCACAATGGACCTCGAAGGGTTAATCGATCAAAGATGATGAAAGTCCACAGGCCTATGTGCATAATGTCAGAAAAGACTGGATCAGGCAGACTGGAGCACGTCCAGACCAAGATGTTTTTCATGATGTGGCCCTGAGAAAAATAATTGCTGATGGTTTGCCAACTGCGGCCCAAAGCAGACTGAATGAAGCAGTAGGTCTCTATACAATGCCGTTTCAGCTGTTTACTGACCATGTGGTGGATGCGGTGATGAAAGTGAGAGTTAAAGGCCTTCGCCAGAAACAGGCTGATGAGGAGGCAGTGAGAAAGCTGACGCAGCAACAATTGACGGAGGGAAAGAAGAAAATGCAAGCGGTGTTGACCCCAGTAGTTCCTCCAGTGGTTCCACAGCCGACGCCCCCAGTAAATGTTCCCATGCCTACAGAAGCCACGCCTCCCCAGGTGATAGTCGTCCAACCTGAAGGTTGGGGACTGAGTCCTGGAATTGGGCGGGGTAGAGGTGTGGCTAGAGGATGGGGGGATAATTGGAGGGGCCGACAGGGACCCAGGTGTTTTCAGTGTGGCAGGAGAGGCCACATTCGAGCCTATTGTCCGGACATTAACTGTGCTGGCCTGGAGCAGGTCAGACTGGGACAACGGGGTGCAGGACGAGGCAGCCGAGGACCAATTAACCCCTGGCAGGGGCCACCTGCTGGGTATTAGGGGGGCCCTGGGAATTCAATGGGAGGCCATCAGCTACCAGTTACATCCAATGCTGATGACGAGCCGATGCTGCAGGTTCAATTAGCGGGAAGACCTGTGAATATGATGGTGGACTCAGGTGCTGCATACACCTGTGTTGGGCAGGCCGACTCGCAACACCTCCCAAAGTCTGGACAATTTGTTCGTATTGTTGGATTCTCAGGGATGAAGCAGCTGATACCAACTTCAGAACCTGTACCTTTACAGTACCAAGGAAAAACCATCAGGCTACCTGTCTTAATTTCTGACCAAACACCAATTAATCTTCTCGGACGAGATGCATTGTGTAAATTAAAGTGTGCGATCCTGTGTACTCCACAAGGGATTATTGTGGAGGCTGGACATTTCCAAATGGCGGTGCAGAAGAATGAAGAGATGGTGTACTGGCTTGGGGAACTGAGTGAATCTTTTATGGCTCCTGTCGGGGTATGGTGGAGTTTCCTCACAGCTAATTTACCAGAGGCCGTCGTTCCAACCTGTCCGTCACATTGCACTCTTCAGTTTTTTCGGAATGAGACTGAGGCTCATCCTGATAGTTGGGTCAAAGGTCAGCCGGAAAGGGTTGAGGTTCAGTCTTGTTCTATCATATTGGGAAGACAGGGGGCTGCAATGGACGTGGTTGGAAATGCATATTTGGAAAAAGAGTTCAAAATGAAAAATAGCCTTCCACATGTGACATTATTGATTAATCCCGGTTATGAGGCCAAACATTTGGGATCAATGGTCCTGGAATCAAAAACGGTTAATTATTTGGCTACTGAAAACAAAGATATTTGGATTAGTGAAGATCGATCGTTCATAAAAATATCAATCTCGGCTTCGGGGTGGGCTCGACCACAGGCAGTTCGGCTTCCTTGTCAACCAGAATGTAATGTTCAGCATGCGGATCTCAAAGATGACATGTTGACTATGGTGCCAGAGGAATTGTGGTCAAAACATGACACTGATGTGGGGTTGGTTAAATCAGCCCAACCCGTGGATTTCAAATTGAAACCGGGGTGTAAACCGCCCTGGAAAAATCAGTATCCACTTAAACCAGAAGTGGAGGCTGGGGTGGAAGAGACTATAAATGGTCTGTTGGCAGCTGGGGTGTTGGTTGTTGAGCCCTACCCGAGAAGCAACACGCCATTGGCACCTATTTTAAAGGCGGATAAAAGCAGATATCGTTTGGTGCATGATTTGCGTGCATTGAATGATGTAATCGAAGATTTTCCAGCTGATGTTCCAAATCCACATACATTGTTGGCAAATGTCCCATCTGATGCCAAGTGGTTCACTGTGGTTGATTTGTGTTCAGCCTTTTTCAGTGTGCCTTTGAGCCCAATGAGTCAACATCTCTTTGCGTTTACGTATAAGAATAAATCTTATACGTATGCACGTATGCCACAGGGGTTTAAACATAGCCCACATGTTTTCAATAAAGTCCTGAAAGAGGATCTTGCTGATTTGGCTGGTAAGGTCACCAGTACTGTAATCCAGTATGTGGATGACATTATCCTGTGTGCACCAGATTTGGAAACGTGCCATAAAGATTCAGTGACTCTCTTGACGATGCTGGCTGAGAAGGGGCACAAAGCTTCCCTTAAAAAGTTGCAGTACTGTATGGATCAGGTGGAGTATTTGGGGAGACTAATTAAAGAGGGGACACGTTCTGTTTCACCCTCTCAATTGGAGGCTGTGTCTAGGACTCCAAAGCCAGTCACTGTTAGAGAACTAATGACATTTTTGGGAATGACTGGATACAGTGCGGAATGGATTGATGGCTATTCTGTCATTGTCCAGCCATTAAGAGACATGATCAAAGAAGCTGGAGCTGTAAATTTACGGAGCAGAGTTAATTGGACTCCGGAGGGGTGCGTGGCATTTGAAACTCTTAAATCTTTGCTACAGTGTGCCCCGGCATTGGCTCTGCCAGACTATGACAAACCGTTCCAGTTGTTTCTATCATGTCGACAAGGTCATGCGGTTGGAGTGTTGGCACAAAGATCGGGTGTTGGTAGCCATGCTCAACCAATTGCTTATTATTCAGTAGCGTTGACACCAGTGGAGCTGGGATTGCCGGATTGCTATCGGCAGTTAGCAGCAGCTCACCTGTTGTATGAGAAAGCGTCAGCGCTGACTATGGGTTATCCCATTGAAATTTTGTCACATCACAAACTGGTGAATCTGATTGAAAGGGGAAAATTTGTGTTGACCATGCAACGGTTAACTGATTATCACCGTTTGCTGGAATATCCAGATGTGACTGTGCATGTTTGCAGGGTGAAAAATCCTGCAGACTCTATTTTGCTCCCATTTGAGGGGGAACCACATGACTGTGTGGCCCAGTCAGAGAAATATGCTAAACTACGCTCTGATCTGAGTGCCACCCCTCTGGAAACTGCTGACCTGACATTGTTTGTAGATGGTTCCTGTTATAGAGATGCAACAGGGCTTAAAGCAGGTTATGCCGTGGTGGAGTTACGGGGGACTGACATGAAAGTGGTGGAATCACGTGAGTGTGTACAACCCTGTTCCAGCCAACGAGCAGAGCTAGTGGCTCTGACACGTGCGTGTGAATATGCGGAAGGTAAAAATGTCAATATCTACACGGATTCGGCGTATGCGCATGGTGTATGTCATCTGTTCGGTGCAGCATGGAAAGGAAGAGGATTCAAGAAAGCAGATGGCTCTCCGATCCAGCACCGGGACCAAATTATGAAATTGCTGACAGCAATGATGAGGCCAAAGACGTTGGCTATCATAAAATGCTCAGCACACCAGAAAACTGGATCCTGCATTGCGAAGGGAAATGCGGCAGCGGATGAGGCGGCGAAAGAAGTGATTTCAAAAAGTAAAAATGCGGTCATGGTGATGCATGCTGTAGATTTTGAAGAACGGGTTACAGCAGAAGATTTGAAGTTACTACAGGAAGGAGCTTCAGAGGCGGAGCGGATGCTCTGGACTCAGAGAGGGGCGTCCAGGGATCCTGAAGGGCTTTGGAGGAATCATGAGGGACTTTTGGTGGCTCCGGGTGAACTGTTGCCTTTGTTAATAAATGAGGCACATGGGATTAGTCATGACTCAAGGGGGGAGGTGTTGAGGAAAATTAAGGAATGGAATTTTTGGGCTCCTAAATTACAACAGTGTGTTGATGGGGTGATTGGTCGATGTGAAATTTGTCTTAAAAGCAACATTCGGAAAGGTCAGATGCCTCCTGTTGGACATATTCCAGTTCCTGAAGGGCCATTTATGGAGTTAACCATGGATTATATTGACATGGTTCGGCCCATACAGGGGAAGAGATATGTCCTGGTGGTGATTGACAGGTTTAGCAGGTGGGTGGAAGCCATGCCTTCTAAACACAAAAATGCAGAGACTGTGGCGAAATTTCTGTGTCGAGAGGTGGTACCCCGATTTGGGATTCCAGTTAGAATAAGTTCGGACAATGGGAAGGAGTTTGTGGACAAAACTGTGAAGTGTATGATGCAAAAATTGGGAATTAAACAACGGTTTGGATGTGTGTATAACCCCCAGGGACAGGGTATGGTTGAGAGAGTGAATGGGACTTTGAAGAACAAACTTTTGAAGATTTGCATGAGCACGGGGCTAAATTGGGTGGATGCATTACCACTTGCTCTAATGGCTTATAGGAGCAGTGCGCATAGGGATTTGAAACTAACTCCGCATGAAATGCTAACGGGTCGACCTATGCCATCGCCTGTATATAAAGCTTCTAAGGGGCCTTCATTGGATGGTTTGACAAATGACTTAAAATCTTATGTGAAGCAAATGACTAATATCCACAGGAGCATTTCTGCCAGTGTTAATTCTTTGCAGGCAAAAAGAGACCAGACGGAGGTGCCGCCAGGAGAAACCAGGAGATTTGGTGTATGTGAAGGTCTTCAGGAGGAAGTGGAACGCTCCACGGAGGGAAGGACCATACGAGGTGGTGAATGCTACATCTACGGCGGTCCAGGTGAAGGGTTCTCCAACGTGGTATCATCTGAACCACTGTGTGAAAGCACCAGCTGATATTCCTGCAGAGGAGAAGGATGGAAGTGAAGATGAGCAGGGGAAGGTTCCCCTGCAAGGGGGGATTTCTGATAATAATCCTCTTTCTGATAATGGCGGTGATAATGACTTCCCTGAGTTCCCGGTGGTCTACTTTCCCAAGGGGAAAGGGAGTGGGGAGAGTTAAAAGGGCCGTTAAAGACTGGCCAGGAGCAGACTGGACAGGGGCAGACGGAGCTGAAGGTATTTTTGGGGCTGATCGAGTATGGGTCACAGAGGTGCCAAAGCTCCGATGGACAAAAAAGACTGTAGACATTGACCTGTATGTATTCTCCATAGTAGAGAGGAGAGAGAGACGTTGGTGTGGGTTAAGTTGGCTCAATGGGTGGTTTGGATCCGTTTCTAGAGACATCTGGGGACAAACAGTTTGTTCCATGCGGGTGAGAGAGGTTAATAAGAAGTGGGAGGTTAATGTGGGGTTCCAGAATCCACTTGAGGCCGTAGGGGGAGAGTATTATGTAGGATGGTCCATAGTCTATAATGACGCTGCGGTTCCAGGTTTGCCTGGATTGCAGGACAATGTGACTCTACGACCCCCTAGTCCTACTGAGATGACCACAGCGGCTCGAACAACTCGTACAACAACCACTCCCAATACCACTAGAGAGACACTAAAGACAGTGCTAGTGGGTGTCAATCAACGGACGACCACGACGACCACAACAACCACAACGACTACGACAGAGGTTACGGTGGTTAAGGCAGTCAAGACTGGGCGACTGTTGACCACCTCTCGTGTTGTGACGACGACTGTTACTACTCCTACTCCTGTAAAGGTTGTAGCAGCTAAGGAGGTTGTGACTTTGAGTGAGGACAAAAGACAGAGAAGGGAGATGGAAAGGAATAACATAGAAGGGGTGCCATTTGTCCATGCTAACGACAGTATTGTTGAATGGTTTCAGAAGACAATGTTAGGCTTAGGTGATACAGCTGGAGATTTTGTGAGTAAAATAAGAAAGGCCATGAGCCAGATGGATGAGGATGAGGAAGAGGATAAAGTAAAGGTGGTCAGGGGGCCAAGAAGAAATGGTTGGTATAACTGGGTTCAGTATGCTGGTTATCTTAATGGTAAAACTAACTGTTACATCTGTACGAAGGCTAAACCTGATCGATTGTTTTTGATGGGTACTGTTTATAGCTGGGAACAGTGTGCAATAGAGGCGGCTAATATGAAAGTAGTTGATCAACCATGGTGCAAGGCAGAATGTTTACTGTATCTTGGATCACCAAATTATGTATCTTTTGCTATGTACGAGGAGGATGGAAAGACTAACTTAAGACGGTGTGAAGAGGCAGATGAGAGAATAAGTAAAAGAAGTGCAGAGTTGGGAATGCCCAGAGGGATTCCCTTGATAGCAGTAGGGCAGTTTGAGTGTATAGAGAAACTTGGAAAGGTGTATTTAGGTAGGGTGAACAATGCTAGGTGTAGCTATAAGTGGAATGTAGATGTAAACTGTTCCAAGGCAACATTAAAACCTGCCATACAGTTGAAAGGTCCCTCCATCAGACCAGTGTATGTCCCAGGGTGTCCATATCATGACCAAACAGTAGCTTTAGCTGATCATTATTGGTGGTGTGGGAAACAGCGTCTTTATTCCATGCTTCCCCCAGATTGGGGAGGTAGATGCTCTAGGGTGCAGGTGGTGCAAGAATTGATAGTGTTTTCCACTAAGGATCAGTTAAATAATGTGACCACGGAGAGTAGAGTTAAAAGAGACTATGTACCCGACCCCAAGGTGTATATAGATGCTATAGGTCAGCCTAGGGGAATTCCAGATGAGTATAAAGCCAGGAATGAAATTAAGTCAGGGTTTGAGTCTATTCTGCCATGGATAACTGCCAATAAAAATACTGAGTGGATTAATTTCATCTATTACAATCAACAGCGATTTATGAATTATACTGATGTTGCACTGTTTACTCTGGGAGAACAGGTGGATGCAACTAGCGCGGTGGCGTGGCAGAACAGACTGGCCCTGGACTGGCTGTTAGCAGAGAAAGGTGGGGTCTGTTCATTAATAGGTGAGTATTGTTGTACATATATTCCAGGTCACACTGCTCCGGATGGGGCCTTTACCAAAGCCATGGACAAGCTCAGGAGCCTGAGGATCGAAGTAGCAACAAATGCTGGTCAAGATGAGGAGTTAGGGATAGGTAAATGGTTTGAGGAGATGATAGGGGGATGGAAACAGGGGATAGTTAGGATAGGTTTGACAGTTTTAGCTGGTTTGGTGTTGTTGGGGTTTGTGCTGTGTTGTTGCATTCCAGTGATGAAAGCAATGCTGATTAAGAGAATAGAGAAGCAGATGGTTGTGCTGTCTAAGGGACCCCCAAACCAACCAGACTTATTCCCTGAACCGGACTGGAGCAAGGACAACGAGACTTCGAGTGATGAAGAGGAGGACAACTAAGCCGAGGGAGAAGGGAAGGGGTGAAATAGCGCCCTTCTCCACCATGGCAGCCAAAAGCCCAACGAAGTCACGTGCAAGCAGAAAGCTTGTGTGACCCACGAGGGATCTACACGACTGCTGTTATACACCTGTGACCTGTATCATCATTATTATCTATCATTATTCATCACTGTTGTTGTTCAGTCATTACTCATTGTGTGACCATAACTACATTCATAGCGAAGGCAGAACTAGAATGTTGCAGCAGGCTTACAGTCTACCTATACTCCTGGTGTTCATATGTCCATTATATACAGTTACTGAGTCATTATTATCAGAACCCACGGACAGTTATATCAATTTGGTCACTGAGTGCCTACAATATTTCAGTATTCATGTCATTTTATTGATTATGTTTTTATTATTCCTGCTGTTCTATATATTATTGTATTATTGTCTAAATATGTTTAATCGGTGAATTTTGATTACATAAGATTACATCAGAATCATGATTGATTGGCTTTGCTGCTGACCAGAGATGGTGATCGCCCAGTAGGGGGGTCATAGAGGAATTTTTCCCCTGTATGTTCTGTCAGGGGTTTTCGCCTCTATCTGCAAGCAAAGGGCCGTAAGAGAGACTCTGTTATGATCCAAAAAGGTGTTAATTAATTAATTGATTAGTCCAGAGTCTAAGAAGACCCTGGAAGGGGGGAATATGTGGTGGCAGATATTACCAAATTAGGTCTTTCATGGTCAGTGTGTTAAGTAAGACCAAGGAGGGGTCTGATTTTCCTTTTCCATCCTGAGTATCATCTTTCCCCCCTCCCATTGTTCTGGTCACCATAAAAGAGATGGAAAGGAATTCAACGGGGCTCTTTTTCTCATCTAACTTCTCCCTGGCTTTTTCCTCCTGTCTTCCTTTCTTGGCTCTGGTCCATGTACAACAGCTGTTGGGCGTCAACGACAGGAAAGGCATCTGAATTATTTCTATTTGTATGGAAACATAAATATTGAATAAATACATCTGTGTTTAAGTTTTCTTCCTCTCGTAGTTTTTATAGCCACCACAGTTTGGCGTCACGAAAATGGAAGAGGAATGTGACCTTCGACCTGTGGTTATCCCTGAACAGACCGGGGGGAAGTGCGCGCAAAACAAATCGAAAATTGAGGTAAGCATTTTTGGCTTAAATTTGATTCCTGAAGGTCTGTTTTGGGATAACTTGGGTTACACGGGAGATCTAATGATTAGATTGGGAAAGAAATTTGTCTATACCTCTTAAAGAGCCTGTGTGGCGAAAAGTGAAAAGGGAATAATTTCAGATGTCTTTTCTCTCTGTTTATGTTATTTGTTTATGTATTTTCTGTGTTGATGTGTGTGTGGGAGAGGAGAAAGGAGATATTGCACGATCAATGTGATTCTGAATTGTGGCAGATTGACATTCCGGAGTTTGGATTGACCAAATTGTAGGACTTGTCCGGTTTTTGTCTTTATTTGATTATAAATTTGTATGATCGTGAAGTCTGCACATATCGGATCCTGAAGTGGGCCTGTAGGGGTTAAATTGTCCTCGGGGCTCTTGAGTGGACGACCTTAAGTTTTCCCTTCAAGCGGATTAAGCCAATATTAGTGATGTTTATGTGAAGTTGTTGTTGTTTGACTACAGGTGGATCCGATAGAAGTGTGGGCGAGGTTATAACTGTTGCATGTGAGTTATGACCTTTGATGTGATGATAAAGTGCTGAAAACGTTGTGGGATGATGACCTACGAATGTTTTCAGGGGCCTTTTATGGCGGTATCACTTTGCTGTTGATTGACAGGTGTCATTCCAATGGGCAGGTCATCTCTGTCTATGTATGACTGCCACTCCTGTCGGAGCTTGGTTGATGAGAGACGGCCGTGGTAACCACTTAAGTGTCCGGACACGATTTGTTTTATGTGTTGTTAAAGTTTGTCTGTGTGTTTTTCTTCTCTCTGTGTCTCTGAACTGACCTGTGTGTTTTTTCCCTTCCCTTCTCTCTGTCTTTCCTGAGCTGTGTGTGTGTGTGTGTGCTGGAAGTTGGTGTGTAAGTTTATTTTGAGCGTTGTGTCTGTGTGCTGGAAGCTGTCATTCCAAAGGAATGTCTGTGCGATGTAATGTTTATTTCTAATGTTTATTTCTAATGGGACATTGTGGTGAGCAGAGACAAT